>JAODAL010066051.1:0-17943 GCA_025379985.1 Phyllomedusa bahiana
ACTTTTTTGGGAATAATTTCCGTTTGCAGCAGAAATTTTTTGAACTTTAAAAATCGAAAATTTTTTCCAAATTTCATGAAATTTTTATTTTTCACAAACAAACAAGGATTGTATGGGTAAAAATTTCTTACTATCTTAAAGCACAATGTGTCATGAGAAAACAATCTCTGGAATCACATGGATAGGTAAAGAGTCAAAAAGTTATTTCACATAAATGGACAAATGTAGATTTAAAAAATAGGGCTGGGTCAGGAAGGCCAAAAAGGCTGGGTCCTTTAAAGGGGTTAAACGGCTTTGCTGTTGTAAATTTGTGAAAAGCAGATAAAGGGTTTTTAAAAACCCTTGCCAAGAATAAATGTTCATGTGGAGCACATTCGCCACCCATGGGGGACAGTTTCCCTCCAGCGTTCCATTTAAAACGAGAAAAAGGACGCCAGGAAATGGGCACCTGGGTGGACCTGGAGCGTCAACCAGCGTTTCCAAGTGAAGCTCACTTCGTCCGCACTCGAAAAGGGAAAACCTAAAACTCCTTGAGCCAAATTTATTCCAAATTGTTGTTAAGCTAAGGGAAATGTAATGGTGGTACCTCAGACTGTTTCGATTTTCATACGGAGGGGCAAGCGATCTCTTATAAGCAGAACTTTGTCAAGTGCTACCCAGGTCTCGACTTTCTTTTGAGGAAGGCTCGAGGTCTTAGCTCACACTTCCGACATTCGCACTCTGTTTCGTCCCGACTGTCAGCGTAGCTGCGTCATCTGTACCTCACCATCAACCGTCTTCATTTCTTCGTACAAATTTTATTGGGAGAGTTCATAAGGGCATTTTGTTTGATATTAAGGTCATACTTCTTTAAAAGACAGCGATACTCAATGTCCTAGTCATAAAACTCTTGTTTGAAATAATCTTTTCTTCCGGCGGCTTTTATTCTGATGGTCAGTGAGGGCATTTTAGCTGGTTTGGTGGTGAGATGACTGTAAAAGACACCAATAGTAAAGGTCTTATTGAAAAAAAGCTTATTTTACATACTGATTTCAAATTTCACATGCCTCAAGGCAATCAAATTGAACAGCGGTTACTGGGTTTCCACCCTTCTTGATCCATGTTACAAATCAAAAGTGAGCAATTTCCTTCCACCGACACAAATTAATAGTAGAATGCAGGAATTTGAGACAGGGCTCATTGACCAACTAGAGACATCTGTTGCGTCTTCTTCACGTTCTAATGTCACGGTGGAACAACATCAGAAACTTGCCAGCAGTAGAGTAGCAAGTAGTCGTAGTAGCAGCAGCAGCATTTGAAAAAATGTTTTTTAAAATAGTCAATTTCTTAAAGGCATTTTTGCTGGTTTTGGGGTTAGGCTACTTTAAAATTAATGCCAGGTGTGCAAATAGGGAAGTATTCCTGTCAGGGGCCGGAATCAAAAAGGGGGCCCGGCAATATGTTAAAAATAGGAAGTAGTAATAGGTGGGAGCCCCATTTGATTTAGCTGCATGTGGGCACGAAACGGTTAATAGATGACTGACGGCAGCCATGGCTCTCACCGCTCCCACTCTAACTAGGGCCCTGCCAGCTGAACCTCCGGGTTCCCTGTTGGGATGTTCTTGCTGTCCCTGGTGCAAAAAGTGATAGGGGTCTCCTGCCAGTTACCATGTGCCATTTCCAATACCGGTTTCTTGTTTTGTGTCAAAGGGGCCCTGTTGTACCTGCTGTGGCTATGCCGTCCTCATGTTTTCAGTTAGCCATTGAACGGAATTAATTATTTTAGCCTGTGAAATTTTTTCTGTGACTCTTGTAGCCTAATTGTCTTGACTAAGATGTACCATGTATCCAGTTTACTGTTGTAGATGTTAATTCCAGCTTCACCTCACCTATTTGGGTGTAAAAATGAACCTGGTGTTCCTCTCCCATAGACTTTAAAAGTAATTGGTGATTAATCGTCATTGAAGATGGTACATCGGCGAGATAATTCCCAAAATCGGGAATCAACGCGAAGACGATAATTAGCCGAAACGCTCATCACTACTTATATGCAAGTACAAACAAGATGGTAATGTACAGCCATCATACCGCTTAGGAAGGAGATAGGTTCTTTGTCTCTGAGATTAACATGGTTTGGTCTGACATGTGTATATCAACCCAGTAACAAAAGCAAAAGACCTTGTAAAGATGCTGGTGGAAACTGGTAAGATTGTGTCATTATCCACAGTGAAACGAGTACTGTATCTACACGAGCTGAATGGCCACACTGCCAGGAAGAAGCCATTATAATAATAATAATAATAATAATTTTTATTTATATAGCGCCAACATATTCCGCAGCACTTTACAAATTAGAGGGTGTACATACAGACATTACACATTAAAAGAACTTACAAATGAGACACGAGGTATGAGGACCATGCTCGCGAGAGCTTACAATTATTATGGGGGTATGGGTGAGACAAAGGGTTAAGAAGTGCCCCAGGTTTTCTATGGTCCAGCCATGTTACATAAATAAGAGGTGGGTTTACATAGAAATTGGGTGACCAGCCCCCCCTGAACAGTAACATCTTTATACAGATAAGTGCCCGTGAGTGCCTAGTGTAGGGAGGTGACAGGTGTGATAGCAGTTAGGGATCTTGGTAGGCCAGGCTGAGAAGATGTTTTTCAGGGCCCTCTTAAAACTGTGGGGTTGTGAATGTGCTTGATCGCCCGCGGTAGCATATTCCATAGGACCCGGGGCTGCACGTGTGAAATCTTGGAGACGGGCATGGGAGGTTCGGATGATTGAGGAATGTGTCTGATATCATCAGCAGAGCGGAGAGCACGGGTTTGGGTGGTAGACAGAGATGAGGGAGGAGATGTAGGGAGGGCAACACTGTGGAGAGCTTTATGGGTGAGAGTGGTGAGTTTATGTTGTATTCTGTACTGGATGGGCAACCAGTGCAGTGACTGACACAGGGTAGAGGCATCGTATAGCGCTGGAGAGAAAGGGCAAGCCTGGCTGCTGCATTGGAACAGATTGCAGAGGGGAGAGTTTGCAGAGAGGGAGACGGGTTTAAGCAAGGAGTTGCGAGTAGTCAAGAGCGAGTGAATAAGAGCAACAATGAGGGTTTGAGTGTTTCCACAGTGAGAAAAAATACGGATTTTGGAGATGTTCTTGAGGTGCAGATGGAAGGAGGGGCAAGGGATTGGATATAAGGGGTGAAGGACAGATTAGAATCTAGTATTACCCAAGACAGCGGGCCTGCTCCCTAGGAGTTATGGTGGTGCCACACACTGAGACCGAGATAGCAGGGTAGGGTTGGTTAGAAGATGGTGGAAAGACAAGAAGTTCGGTTTTAGTGAGGTTTAGTTTCAGATGGAGAGAGGACATGATGTCAGAGACAGCGGACAGACAGTCACTGGTGTTTTGTATCAGCCATTACTCCAAAGGAAACATATATAAAAGCCCTGATTAATGTATGCAAATGCACACAGGAACTGTTTGGCCATAATGACCATCGTTACTTTTGGAAGAAAAAGGGAGACGCTTGGAAGCCTAAGAACACCATCCCAACTGTGAAAAACGGAGGTGGCAGCATCATGCTGTGGGGTTATTTTGCTGCAGGAGGAACTGGTGCACTTCACAAAATAGATGGCCTCATGAGGAAAGAAGATTATGTGGCAATACTGCAGCAACATCTCCAGACAACAGCCAGGAAGTTAAAGCTTGGGTATAAATGGGTCTTCCAAATGGACAATGACCCAGAGCATCCTACCAAACTGGTTACAAAGTGGCTAAATAATAACCAAGTCAATGTTTTGGAGTGGTCATCACAAAGCCCTGATCTCAGTCCTATTGAAAATTTATGGGCAAAGCTGAAAAGGTGTGAGCAAAGCGACCTACAAACATGGCTCAGTTATACCAGTTCTGTCAGGAGGAATGGGCCAAATTCCTAATGAAATGTATGTAAACTGTTGACTTTGCAGAAAGTAAAAAAAAAAAAAAAAAATACCTTAAAAATGATGTCTCTCTCATTATTCTGGCATTTGGCAAATATAAATAAATTTGGTAATTCTAATTGACCTAAAACATGTAAGGTTTATTCTGATTTCATGTCATATTGTGCATATGTGTCAAATGTGCATATGTGTCTTTTTAATGTATATAGTGTATGTAAATTTCTGGTTTCAATTGTAATTACTTTTTCTCTGGAGCTCCGTCACATCAGTCTGTCCATGGGGTGACGTCACTCCCTGCTCTGTCAACTAACCAGATAACAGATGTATGCCTGGTATGCAGGTTACTATAGCAACCTGTGTTCACTCAGGCCCATAAAAACGCTCTTATCTCATGATTCAAGTAAAATCAAATCATATAGTTACATAGTTTGTAAGGCTGTAAAAAGACAGACGTCCATCCAGTTCAGCCTATTTTTCTAAAGTGTTGATTCAGAGGAAGGCAAAAACCCCTATGAGTTAGAAGCCAATTGTCCTCATTTAAGGGAAAATATTCCTTCCCGACTCCAATCTGGCAATCAGAAAAAAATCCCTGGATCAACGCCCCTTCTCCAGAATGCTAGTCACTATAACTTGTTATATTATTATGCTCTAGAAACGCATCCAGACCCTTTCTGAACTCTGTTATTGAACTCAACATGACAATTTCCTTTGGCAGAGAGTTCCACAGTGTCACTGCTCTAACAGTAAAGAATCCCTTTCTATGTTTATGTAGAAACTTTCTTTCCTCTAGACGTAGAGGATGCCCCTTTGTTCGGGATACAGTCCTGGGTATAAATAAAACATGAGAAAGATCTCTGTATTGACCTTTAACTCCTTAACGACCGCCCACTGTCTTTTGACGTCGGGCATTTCAGGTTGTTCTTCTGCAGTGACGTCTTTTGGCGTAGCAGCACAACCAAAGAATACCCGTTGACCTGACAGAGCCCGGGGAACAGCTGCACAGTCAGCACTGGGGACCTAGAGTAGTCCCAGGGCTGTCTGTGTAAGAAGCCAGTGATCAGGACAGACTGGGTGCTATCCTGATCACTGCCTGTGTCAAACTGACACAGATTATAATGTATAAGCATTACACATTACTAAGTATGTAAAAAATAAAAATAAAATAGTTATCCCTTCATGGGATTTAAAAAAAGTAAAAAACATAAAAAGTGTAAAAAAAAAGGAATAAAAAATAAATAATACAATAAAAATAAATATTTCATAAAAAATATTTTTGCATAATTTACACACACAAAAAAACCTACACATATTAGATATCCACACAACCATAGTAACCTGTAGAATTAATCAAACAAGTTATTAAGTGTGAAATGTGAATGGTGTAAAAAAAAAAGTAAAGAAAACAAAAAAAAAGTTAAAAAAAATTTTAAAAAAATTCTGCAATTATTTATAAGTGAACTTAAACTATTCCCCCCATAAAGTACAACTTGTCTTGAATAAAACGAGGCCTCATACAACTGCGTCATTAAAAAAAATAAAAAAGTTACAACTGTTGAAACACAAGGAGGCAAAAACAAAAAAAATTTTCTGGTCATTAACTACTTTTCAGGCATTCGGCTAAAGGGGTTAATATATCTAAACATATTTATTTTGTCCCACCGAAGCCGTCTTTTCCCTAAACTAAACAACCCTAATCTTACTAATCTTTCTGGGTATTGCAGTCCACACAGTCCTTTTATTATTTTTGTTGCCCGCCTTTGTACCTGCTCAAACTCTATAATGTCTTTCCTGTGAACTGGTACTCAAAGCTGTACACAATATTCCATGTGTGGTCTAACCAGTGACTTCTTTAATGGGAGAATAATGTTCTCATCGTGTGCATTTATGCCCCTTTTAATACACTCCATAGTCTTATTTGCCTTGGCAGCTGCTGCCTGACACTGGCTGCTTCAGTTAAAGGGGTTGTCTCGCTACAATGATTGGGTTTTAATTAAAAGATCTTTAAAAAACAAGCAGCTTTGCAATATATGTTCATTACAAATGTCCTACTGATTTTGAGTTAGCCCTGTTAGTATTACTACATCAGCTTCTCAAGTTTCTATAGTAGCTGACCTGTTGATCCTTATCTTACTGGCTGTCAGGTCTGAATGACTCACCACCTTTGAAGACAGGTCAGAGCAGAGCAGAATGCTTCTGTAGTGGAGGGAGGGGGGAGGAGGACTCTGGCATCTGTGTCCATGCTGCCTGGATTAACCCTGTGTGTGCCTGCTTCCTCCTGCTCTCTACACAGATAGATGTGACAGCAGTGACCCTGTCTGTTACTATAATCATGATGTGTCTTTGGAAACTGTGACTATACTAATACTATACAGATCGGGCATTGTGAATACTTTATGCTCTCCTGTATTAGTGAGACATCCTGAGTATAGTAACACTTCCCTTGTTGTTGCTGGAGATGTGGAGACTTGTAAGCTAAGCAGGGGATATAGGAACACATGCATCCCCTCTGCTCTATTAGCACACTACTTCACATTCTTCTACACTCATAGATCAGCCCTCTCCTGTAACAGACCTAGGCAGGCACACACAGGGTGAACTCTGGCAGCAAACCCCCTCCCCCTTGCTGTACGGAGCTGCCTGTGTGCTGATGGGAGGGGGGAAGAGGGAGCAGAAGAGACAGAACAAGAAGCACGCCCCTCAGTTCAACTACCAGGCTCACTGACAGGCTGAAAGCTCTTAATGAGACAACTCCTTTAAGTTTACTGTCCACCATGATTCCCAAGTCCTTCTCCATGTCACTTTTACCCAGCATTTTTCCGTTTAACATGTAATAATGGAATAGATTTTTCTTCCCCATGTGCATAACCTTGCATTTATCTGTATTAAACCTCATCTGCCATTTTTCTGCCCAGGCCTCCAACTTATCCAGATCCTTTTGTAATAACACATTATCCTCTATTATGTTGATTACTTTACAGAGGTTAGTATCATCTACAAAGATCGATATTCTACTGTGCAATCCCTGTGTAAGATCATTAATGAAAATATTAAAGAGGATAGGGAGCAATACTGAGCCCTGTGGTACCCCACTAGTAACAGGGATCCAGTCTGAGTATGTACCGTTAATTACTACTCTTTTTTATCACTGAGCCAGTTGCTTACCCACTTGCACACATTTTCCCCCAGTCCAAGCATTCTTGTTTTACTTACCAACCTTTTATGTGGCACAGTGTCAAATGCTTTGGAAAAATGTAAATATATGACATCCAATGTCTCACCCCGATCCAGTCTAGAACTAACTTCCTCACAGAAGCTGATGAGATTAGTTTGACAGGACAGATCCTTCATAAACCCATGCTGGAACGACGTTATAAAATTATTTTCACTGAGATAGTCCAAGATAGCATCTCTTAGAAAACCTTCAAGCATTTTACCTACAACAGAGGTTAAACTTACCGGCCTATAGTTTCTAGGATCACTTTTTGACCCCTTTTTGAATACTGGCACCACTTCAGCTATGCACCAATCCTTTGGAACATACCCTTATTATCAAAAATCAAAAGTATACTTAGAACAAGTCTTTAATTAAAAGCTGTTCTTGAATAAAGGTATTATATGATAACTATATATGCATAAAAGTCTTTTTTTTAGCGGGAGCATATAGGCCTTGGGGCTTGAACTCTTGATCTATTAAGACCCACGAAATGTCCTTGGAAGTTCTAGGAATCAGTGCTGCAGTTCTATGTACACCACCTTCTATACTGACTATATATGTATTATTGGAACAATATCTCAGTGTTTGATAATCCGCTTAAAATTTTGCCCCCAAATTTTTGTCTAAAACTGACCCTAATTTGCATCACTCAAACTGCCTTAGGAAGTGACATTCGCACTAGAACTGTGCTTTAAGAGCTTTGTGAAATGGTTTTCCATAGCTGAACATCTGCACACAAGACTAAGATAACCATACCCTATGCCAAGCATTTGTTGTGATGTAAAATCTGCTCTATAAAGCAGGAGGAATGACAATAATATGTGGATATATCTAAGGGTATGTTCAGATGACATAATCGCAGGGCCTATTTCGGCATGTAATATCGCTGCAATACACCCGAAATGCTCCCCACAATTACGGTAATTCATAGCTCTCGTAGAGAGATATGAATTACCTCCCTCTTCCCTGAAGCGTATTGAACACATGGTGAAAGAAGTGACATGTCACTTCTTACCGGCATTTGCGAGCCGGCGATAATTGAAGTGAATGGGGCCATCCCCTCCCCCTGTGCTTTAGAAGTACGCGCTAGCCAATGTGTACTTCTAAACATCCGGCGTATTGCGTTGCATACAGTAAGCACTGTAATACATCGTGTAAACGTACCCGAAGGATGTAGCTAGATCACTCATATCCAGGGAAGAAGAATGTTAATACTGCAGTATACAAAAATATTTTAGATAGTTGAATACTTTCACATTTGTTGCAGCACTTTGAGGAAGATTCTTTTCTGTTCCAAAATGACTTTGCTCTTTTACACAAAAGAAAGACCATAAAACATGGTTTGACAAGTTTGTTGTAAAGTAAGTTCCCCATTCGCATTTATACAACCATTATATAAAGCACATGTAAACAGGAAATACTCCAAGACATCCTGACAGATACCAGCAACAGAAAGCAAAAACATTATGTGAATGGGGCCTAATCCCTTTAGGTTTACGCTTCAGCACACTTTTTAACCTGATCTTACTGGTTCATAAATATACTGCTTGTAAGATGGTTGTCAGTATAGAAAGCATATGTATTCAGGAAATGTAGTCCAAAAATGACTACATTTGCCCAATTATTCCCCATGGATCAACTTGGTTATCTGTTGGGATAATTTTTTTCAGGTATCAAGATAGATACTTGCAATGTGAACCTGGACCTGATCATAGTGTGTTTTGTACTTAGTACCCTTTATAACAAATAAGCTTATGAGGAGTTAGTCACTGGGGATCAAGACAAGGCAGAGCTACTAAATGTTTTTTTTTTAGCATTGTATATATAAAGAGAAAACTAAAGTAGGCAGTCCAGTGTTGTTATAGGCAACAACTGTGGTGTTAATACATCAATTAATACTTTATTGCCTGGATGTAGTCATCATCCAAACTAAGTTGAAGGGGTTTCCCAAATTATGAAAATGCTCATTAGCCAGTTGGGGAAGGTATAGAATAGAAAACCCCCGCTGACCTTTAAACACACTTGTTCTAGTGCTGACACTGATCCCAATGCACCCACTGATGATGTAACGATCAGTGCTCTTTTGAAACTGCAGCCAATCAGAGACCTCAGCAGTCATGTGAGGTAAATAACTACAGGGTCACATGAACAATGAACAGTGATGTCATTGGCCGGAAGTCTGGATAGATGGGTGGCGGTGGATGTTGGAGAACATGTATAAAAACTGTCTAGATTTTCTTTGATGTCCATAGAAACCAATTAGAGCGCTCCTTTCATTTTTTCAGAGCACTATATGAGATGAAAGATGAGATCTAATTGGTTGCTATTGGCAGCAAAGAAAGCCTTTGATCTAGACAGTTTTCATATGAAGCCCATGGTGTTTTTGGAACTTACAAAAGTGTTCCACATTGTCCCTCATATCACAAGAGAAAAAAATTGAGAGCAGCACCAATGCTTTCAAACGCTCACCAAATGAAAATGGTCTGAAAGAAACAGCCGCACTAACAAGCCAGATCTTGTCATGCAAAATATCACCTCCCAAAAAATAGTCAGTACATACACCAAAATAAAAGTGCAAAGTTTCAGCTCCTATAGAGCCTTTTTCTATCTGTCATAACATATGCTGACCTTCATATATGCCTAAGATAAATTAACCCCTTACCGCCACAGTCTCTTTTGATCTGTATGAATTTTTTCAAATCTGACGTTTCACTTTAGGTAGGAATAACTCTTAATAAGTAACAGTTTGGTCCGTACAATACTTGTTTATTTGTGAAAAATATCAGAATGTGAAAATTTAGAAAAATTTGCCATTTTCAAAGCGAAAAATGTCTGCATGTAAGACAAATTATACCATACAAAATGCTTTATAACTAGCATCTACCATATGACTACTTATGTTGGTATCATTTTTTTAACCCCTTAAACAGCATGCCTGAAAAGTAGTTAATGACCAGAACATTTTGTTAGTTTTTGCCTCCTTGCAAAAACTAAACTGCATCATTGAAAAAAATAAAAAAGTTACAACTGTTGAAACAACAGTTGTAACTTTTTTATTTTTTCAATGACGCAGTTGTATGAGGCCTCGTTTTATTCAAGACGAGTTGTACTTTATGGGGGAATAGTTTAAGTTCACTTATAAATAACTGCAGAATTTTTATTACGGTCGTGTGGACACCTAATATGTTTAGAGTTTTTTTTTTTGTGTGTAATGTATGCACAATTATTTCTTATTAAATATTTGGGGGGTTTTTTAATTTCTTTTTACACTTTTTATGGTTTTTACTTTTTTTTTTTAATCCCATGAAGGGATAACTGTTACTTTTCTTTTTTTTTTTACACTAGTAATGTATTAGCATATTCATACAGTATATACTAATACATTGTAATCTGTGTCAGTCTGACACAGGCAGTGATTAGGGTAGCACACAGTCTGCACTGATCACTGGCTTCTTACACAGACAGCCCTGGGTCTGACTGTGCAGCCGTTTCTCGGGCTCAGTTGGGTCACCGGGTGTCACGCTCACCCAACAGAGCAGGGAAACCCTTTGATTGCGCTGCAGTGACGAACTGTGGCAATCAAAGGGTTAAAGCACAGGGGAGCGGAGGTTTCCCCCCGCTCCCAAGTGCTTGCAAGAGCTGCACTGGGAACAGGGCTGTTTTCATTAAACTGCCTTTATTACCAGCAAGCTTCTTTCACTTATCTAAACTGTTTGAAAAGTGAGTAATCAATTAGTGTGTTTGTAATCCACAAGACTTTAAATCCAGTTCAGTTTCAATTGTTCATAAAGGTGTTTAGTAAGTAATCAATTTAGACAACTGAAAGAAGCTTGTTGGTAATAAAGGCAGTGTAATTGGAGCACAGTTAAAACTGCACCGTGTGAAAGCACCCTTAGAGATTACAGTAGAAACCAGAAGTTTACATACACTACATAAACAGACACAGATGCATGTTTTTCACCTTATCTGACATGAAATCAGTATAAAACATACCCGTTTTAGGTCAATTAGGAGTACCAAAATTATTTATATTTGCCAAATGCCAGAATAATGAGTGATTTTTTTAAGGCATTTTTTATTACTTTCTGCGAAGTCAAAAGTTTACATGCATTTCATCAGTACTTGGTAGCATTGCCCTTAAACTGTATGTGGTCAAACATTTTGGATATCCTTCTACAAGCTTCTCACATTAGTTGGTATTCCTCCTGACAGAACTGGTGTAACTGTGTCACGATCCGACGTCAACAACATATGCTGAGGCGCCGATCGCTGGTATTCGGGTGTGGATCCATTGTGATCACCACAGGTGAGATGGTATATGGAGACCACGCCAGGGAGCAGAGTCTAATGGGTCCCCGGTCTTCATCGGAGCCCGCCGCAAAGCAGGACGGACTTTGCTGCGGGGAACCTCCAGGTCGCTACCCCTGACATGGCTACCTGCGGTGACAGCTGAGGTGCACGACAGGATCTCCAGGCACAGAAGTGGTAGTTTACAGGAACAGCAGGAAACGTGTGCAGCAGGACACAGCAGGAAACGTAACATCAGGATACGGCAGAACAGGACAGGTAACACGGCAGGATACACAGCAAGCACTGGACAGGGATCACAGCAGGAAGAGACAACAGGAGACAGACAGGCAGATGGTCAGGAGCTCTGGTAGAACGCAGGAACTGGACCAGCATCTCAGGGGTTAAATCCAGGATAGCAGCCCGGAGAAGCTGGTAGGAGCTCAGAGATTGGCTCAGCATGAAGCACAGCGACAAACTGCAATGCACTGCACAGGAGCAAAAACAGGAACTTCCTCTTATAGCCAGGGGTCATAGGTCAAGAGGAAGGTGCACAGGACAGAGGACCTAAAAAGGGCAGGAAGCTGCCACGCGCACCCTAGGAGGCGCAGTGCACATACAGGACCCCAGGAAGCAGGAGCAACAGAAAAGGAAAGTAACAACACAACACAGACTGCCAGGACCCCAGCACAGGGAGCCCCAGCAGAGACATGGTAGGCACGGACAGGCTGACGGTCCAAGGCAGGGACTGCGGCATGAACGCTCTGGGCGGGACTATGAGCTAGGCAGACACTCTGGGCAGGACCATGTGCTAGGCAGACGCTCTGGGTGGGACCATGAGCTAGGTAGATGCTCTGGGCAGGACCATGAGCTAGGCAGGCGCTCTGGGCGGGACCATGAGCTAGGCAGATGCTCTGGGTGGGACCATGAGCTAGGCAGGCGCTCTGGGCGGGACCATGAGCTAGGCAGACAGTGGTACTGAAACTCTGGGAGAACCATGAGCCAGCGGACAGGGATACTGAAACTCTGGGCGAACCATGAGCCAGTGGACAGGGATACTGACACTCTGGGTGAACCATGAGCCAGCGGACAGGGATACTGACACTCTGGGCAAACCATGAGCCAGCGGACAGGGATACTGACACTCTGGGCGAACCATGAGCCAGCGGACAGGGATACTGACACTCTGGGCGAACCATGAGCCAGCGGGACAGACATAGACTGGCAAGACGGCAGGAAACAGCAGAGACGAAGACAGGATCACCACGGCGAGATCCATGGTCATTCCATTCTGTAATGATCCGGCGGTAACAACGTACGCCGATCGCTGGAATCCAGGTGTGGATCCACTGTGATCACTGCAGGTGAGATGGTATATGGAGATCCACGCCAGGGAGCGGAGTCTAAGGGGCCTCCGGTCTTCACCGGAGCCCACCGCAAAGCAGGACGGACTTAGCTGCGGGGACCCCCAGGTCGCTACCCCTGATGTGGCTACCTGCGGTGACAGCCGAGGTGCACGACAGGATCTCCAGGCACAGAAGTGGTAGTTTACAGGAACAGCAGGAAACGTGTGCAGCAGGACACAGCAGGAAACGTAACATCAGGATACGGCAGAATAGAACAGGTAACACGGCAGGATACACAGCAGGCACTGGACAGGGATCACAGCAGGAAGAGACAACAGGAGACAGACAGACAGGCAGATGGTCAGGAGCTCTGGTAGAACGCAGGAACTGGACCAGCATCTCAGGGGTTAAATCCAGGATAGCAGCCCTGAGAAGCTGGCAGTAGCTCAGAGATTGGCTCAGCATGAAGCACAGCGACAAACTGCAGTGCACTGCACAGGAGCAAAAACAGGAACTTCCTCTTATAGCCAGGGGTCATAGGTCAAGAGGAAGGTGCACAGGACAGAGGACCTAAAAAGGGCAGGAAGCTGCCGCGCGCACCCTAGGAGGCGCAGTGCACATACAGGACCCCAGGAAGCAGGAGCAACATAAAAGGCAAGTAACAACAAAACAGAGACTTCCAGGACCCCAGCACAGGGAGCCCCAGCAGAGACATGGCAGGCACGGACAGGCTGACGGTCCAAGGAAGGGACCACGGCATGAACCGTGACAAACTGAGCCATGTTTGTAGGTCGCCTTGCTTGCACCTGCCTTTTCAGCTTTATCCATACATTTTCAAAAGGATTGAGATAAGGGCTTTGTGATGGCCACTCCAAAATATTGACTTGCTTATCCTTAAGCCACTTTGTAACCAGTTTGGCAGTATGCTTCGGGTAATTGTCCATTTGGAAGACCTATTTCCACCTAAGCTTTAACTTCCTGGCTGATGTCTTGACATGTTGCTTCAGTATTGCCACATAATCTTTTTTCCTCATGCTACCATCTATATTGTGAATTGCACTGGTTCCTCCTGCAGCAAAACAACCGCACAACATGATGCTGCCACCCCTGTGTATCACAGTTGAGATGTATGTTCTTAGGCTTCCAAGCTTCTCCCTTTTTCCTCCAAATGTAACGACAGTCATTATGGCCAAACTGTTCAATTTTAGTTTTGTCAGACAACAGAACATGTCTCTAAAAATGTTGGTCTTTGTTCCTGTGTGTATTTGCAAACATTATTCTGACTTTTATTTGTTTATTTCGGAATAATGGCTTCTTCCTGGCAGAGTGGCCTTTCAGCCCATGTTGATAAAGTACTCGTTCACAAGTACTTTCACAAGGTCTTTTGCTTTTGTTCTTAGATTGATACCCCTAGATGAATTCTCTGAGGTAAGATTAACAAAATACTGCAATCCTTTATTTAAGCTTTACTCAACAGGTCAATACGATTACAGCGTTACCAAATTTATATCTTTAAGTTTTACTGCTTTTACACACTAAAAAAACTTTTGTTTAAAAAAGAAAAAAAGTCTTTGCATTGCCATAGTCTGAGAGCCAGAAGTTTGTTATTTTTTTTTTATTCGAAGCTGTGTAAGTTGAGGGCTTTCTTGCTGGATAAATTGAAATTTTCCTTGCCACCATTTTGGGGGACATGACTTTTTGATCACTTTTAAATTTTTGGGAGAATAATGAAAATACAGTAATCCTGGTAATGTTTTTTTAGTTTTTCAGCGCTCACTGTGCAGTATACATGACATACTAGCTGTGTATAAAACTAAATTTTTACTAGGAAAAAGGATAAAAAGGGAAATGGGGAGATAACAAACTCACTACAGAAAAAAGTCTTAACTAAGGGCAAGATGCTGGTGAAGGGAACCAATGTGGATACTGGTGAAAGGAACCAATGTAGATACCCTATACGTGCCCTATACCATCTATAATACCCTACCCTACAAATGCAGGACGTTGGACCAACTCTATTAACAGAGAAAGGCCATTAATGATTTCTTGATGATCCAAGCAGACAGGATGTCATGATTGTGCCTGGCACGCCCCCTGCTTTTGGTTCTGGTCGCCGGCCACGGCCGGTGCGACGTAAGCCATGGTTTTTAACGTAATACTTTGTCGTCGTATTCACTAGTGTGAACTGGTACTTCTTTCCTTGTAGGTAATTGATTCCTGGCCAACGCCCGTGGCCAGGAATCCTCCAGCACCCTTTTAGTTAATCTGTGTTCCTCCTGATTGACAGCTTTGTTTCCCTATCCGGCTTTCTGTTCCTTCCACCTATCCTAGCTCCTTTACTTCTGCCCCTTTCCTATATATAGCCGCTTTCCTCTTCCCTTTGCCTGCTATATTGCGTGCCTTTATAGTTAGCCTGTCATATTGTTGTTTTCTCTGTGCAATTGATCTCTGCTTGTTTCTGGTTTCTCCCTTTGCCTCACGATTCTGTACCGCGCTGCCCGCCCCGTTATTGACTTGGACTGTCCGACTACTGGTTCTGTGTTCTTTGTTTGTTTGTCTTTGTCTGTGCACGCTGCTCAGTGTAGCCTTCAGTCTTCTGGTTGGGGCCGGCCTGTTAAGGAGTCGGGTTCCCCAAAAGGCAGGGACAGAGGCTGGGATCAGTGTCAGGGCCCCACTTGTCCGTGTCTTGTGTGCGTCCCTGACCATCCCTTACACAGGAGTACTGTGTAATTTGGATGTCAACCAGCGGCAGCTCATCCGTGACACCTGCCGTTTGCTCAGGCCCTTTGAGGAGGCCACGCCATTTGTCAGTCGCCGGGGGATACGGGGGGGACAACGTCATTCCATGCTTCTGCCCTGGAACGTGCTTCAAAACCGTCTGGTCGGGAACTGGAAACGTGGCGCAACATCTCCGGAAAAATAGTCCGGTGGGGGGGCGGGCTGGAGGAGAAGGGGAGGACATTGGAGAAAAGCAATGTCTGGTGAATGAGTGGTTTTTCTCCCCAAAGTGACAGGGGAGGGGGGTTTTGGACAGTGGGAGGAGGTTTTAGAGGGGAGATGAAAAAGGGTGAGGCGATGTCCCGACACCCGTGGCATATACGTGGAGATGGGGGCGGGAGCCCCTCAGAGTCAATTTGCGCAGAGGTGCTGCTACTGATTTGCCGGGGGTATTGCAGCCGAATAGTCAAAATTGGCGGGGATGACTTTGGCTCTATCCCCTCTTGGATGTGTTGCGATTATTATGACAAAGTTAAATCGCACGTTTTTTATGGTGATCTGTTTTTTTTGTCATGCGATAATTTGGGTTTTTAAAAATCTGTGCATCATCTATTAAGATCGCGCCTTTTTTCGGGTTTCCCTGTTTTTTGGCGGCCAGAAAATCAATTCAGAATGAGGGGGGGTGAGATGTTTTGGTGCAAAGTCAGACTGGGATGTGTATGGTTGCGATTGGCTGGAAAAATCACTGCCCTCGTTTTTCATAAAAACAGTTTCCCTGTTCACTCAGTTTTTCTATAGCTTTCTCGGCAGAAGGACGTCGGCTCTGCTTGTGTCCAAAAGCTCGGGAAATTTTATTTATTTTTCACGAAAAAACTCTTTTAGAGTGATCCTTACAATTTAGTTAGATTAGAATTGGGAAGTTTTATATAGTTGGTAGAGAATTTTAAGGGCTCTACGCTGTAAGTCACCGGGGGGGGGGGGGGGGGAGCGGGGGGGGGCCCCCTGGGCCGCACCAACAAGCTTTAAAGAATACTGGATAAAGTTCACCAAGATTAGTGTGACTTGCAAAGCTTTTTTATTAACGTTTTCTTTGAAATATTTCGGGGTATTGGGCAGCCTGAACTTATAGTATACACACTTTTTTGTAAAATGCAGGTCTCTTTGTTGGTGCAAAAACTCCCTTTTATTATCAGTATACATTTCGATAGGTGTTCATTTTCAATTTTGCCCATTCCACCTTTTTTTTGTATACCACCCTTTTATTAAAATTTGAATCCCGAAAGGTCAGCCAGGTTTTATGGGCCCCAAAATACCTTGTAATTCCGAAAAAAAATTTAGATACGTGTTTTTTGCTTTTGGGGCACACGCTTTGTTATTTAGGCACCTTGCATTAAATGTGAAAACTGCAAATTTTTTAGTCCAACGGTGAATTGTAGGTGCCCAAAAAATACCCTTTTTTTTTCCCCAAAACATTTTCCCGTCGTGTTTTTTCACTTTGGCGCAGGCCAGGGTTTGTTGATAGATCTATTTTTTCAGTTAAAATTTTAAAAACACAATTTTGTAGTCACCACAGGTTTTAATTGATGGTGCCAAAAAAATTTTTTATCCGAATACATTACGTAGGTTTTTTTCACTTTTGCCCGTCCCCGATTTTGTTGATAGAGCCACCTTGCGTTAAATTTGAATCCCAATTGTTTTAGTTACCACAGGGGAATTGTAGGTGCCAAAAATTCCTTTTATTTCCGAAACATTACAGATATGTGTTTTTTGACTTTGGCGAGGCCAGCGTGTTGTTTGATCTACTTTGCAGTTAAATTTGTTTCGCATTTTGTAGTCCCCAAGGGTTTTGTAGGTGCCCAAAATACCTTTTATTATCCTAATAATTACAGTACGTGTTTTTTGCACTTTTGCCCCCGTCGATTTGTTGATAGAGCCCCCTTGCAGTTAAATTTGAATCCCGCAATTGTGTGTTACCAAGGGGAAATTTTATGGTGCCAAAAATTTTTATCATCCGAATACATTACAGTACGTGTTTTTTGCACTTTTGCCCAGTCCGATTTGTTATAGAGCCACCTTGCAGTTAAAATTTTAATCGCAAATTGTGTAGTTACACAGGTGAATGATGGTGCCCCAAAATACTTTTTTTACCGAATACATTCGATACGTGTTTTTTGACTTTTTGGGGGGCCAGTTTGTTGATGATTTCTTTTTCAGTTATATTTGAATCCCGCAATTTTGTTTTGATTTTTTGGGGTTTGAGAAAGCTGTGATTTGCCGTTTTTAATAAGAGACTTTCCAAAACTCTTTCATACCTTTCAAATTTGTTTTTTTTTTTGACATGGAGCGAATTTGGTGGGAAGCGAGGGAAAGGGGGGGTAGGACATGGAGGTAGAGGGTCAGGGGCCCGTCATCGTGGGTTGGGCCCTGTGAAATTGTAACACGGTCCCCCGTCCT
>JAODAL010066052.1:0-17942 GCA_025379985.1 Phyllomedusa bahiana
TTGTTGTTGGAGATTTGTAAATCTACTGTTGTGATAGATGTACTGGTACCTGGTTCTGTTGTTGGAGATGTTGATAAATCTACTGTTGTGATAGATGTACTGGTACCTGGTTCTGTTGTTGGGGATGTTTCTGGTGTTGATACATCTACTGTTGTAATAGATGTACTGGTACCTGGTTCTGTTGTTGGGGATGTTTCTGGTGTTGATAAATCTACTGTTGTAATAGATGTACTGGTACCTGGTTCTGTTGTTGGAGATGTTGATAAATCTACTGTTGTGATAGATGTACTGGTACCTGGTTCTGTTGTTGGGGATGTTTCAGATGTTGATAAATCTACTGTTGTGATAGATGTACTGATCCCTATTTCTGTTGTTGGGGATGTTGATAAATCTACTGTTGTGATAGATGTACTGGTACCTGGTTCTGTTGTTGGGGATGTTTCAGAAGTTGATAAATCTACTGTTGTAATAGATGTACTGGTACCTGGTTCTGTTGTTGGGGATGTTGATAAATCTACTGTTGTGATAGATGTACTGGTACCTGGTTCTGTTGTTGGAGATGTTGATAAATCTACTGTTGTGATAGATGTACTGGTACCTGGTTCTGTTGTTGGGGATGTTTCTGGTGTTGATACATCTACTGTTGTAATAGATGTACTTTTTTACCCGGGGTTTGTTGTTGGAGGGTTGTAAAACTATGTTGTGATAGATGTACTTTGGGACCTGGTTCTGTTTTTGGGGATGTTTTGGGGGATAATTTTACTGTTTTTTAATAAAATGTACTTTGGTTTCCCGGTTTGTTTTTGGGGATTTTTGGTTTTTGATAAATTACTGTTGGGAATAGATGTACTGGTTTTCCTGGTCTGTTGTTGGGGTTGTTTTTAATGTTTAAAACAAATTTTTTTTGTAGATGTCGGTACCTTTGGGTTTTGTTGTTGGGGATGGTTTTTAAAGTTGATAAATTATGTTTTAATAGATGTATGGTACCTGGGTTTGTTGTTGGGGGTGTTGAAACAAACAAATGTTGTATAGATTTTATTTGGACCTGGGGTTTTGTTGTTGGGGATGTTTTAGGTTTGAAAACATCTACTTTTTTTAATGATGTACTGGTACCTGGGGTTTTGTTGTTGGAATTTTTATAAAATCTACTGTTTTTGAAAAGATGTACGGTACCCGGTTCTTTTGTTTTTTTTGGGGGTGTTTCTGGTGTTGAAACATCTACTGTTTTAATAGGTAAATGGTTTCCTGCGTTTTTGTTGGGGATGTTTCAGATGTTGATAAATCTACTGTTTTGAAATTTAAGAAACCCAATTTTTTGTTGTTTTGGGGGTGTTGATAAACTACTGTTGTGGTGATTACTTTGAAACCGGTTTTTGTTTTTGGGGAAAGTTTTTTAGAAGTTTTATAAATCTACTGTTGTAATAGATTTTATGGGAAACCCGGGGTTTTGTTGTTTTTGGGGTTTTGATAAATTTAAAATGTTTGTGTTTGATTTATGGTACCCGGTTTTTGTTGTTGGGGGGTGTTTTATAAATCTATGTTGTGATAGATAAAACTGGTCCCCGGTTTTTGTTGTTGGGATGTTGATAAATCTAATTTTTGATAAATTACTGGTTCCCGGTTCTTTTTGTTGGGGAAGTTTCTTGGGGGTTGATTATTTACTGTTGTAATAGATTTATTTTACCAGGTTTTTGTTTTTTGGAGATGTTTCTGGGTTTAACAAACTGTTGTAATGATGATGGTACCAGGGTTTTGGTTTTTGGGGATTTAAAAACTACTGTTTTGATAGATGTTTGACCTAATTTTTTTTTGTTGGGGGTTATTTAAAAAATTTTTTTGTGATGATGTAAATGGTACTTTGGGTTTTGTTGTTGGGGAGGGGGTTTTTTGGTTTTGATAAAATCCCATGTTGAAAAAATGTACTGGTTTTTGGGTTTTTGTTTGTTGGGGGATGTTTTCCCGGTGGGTTTATAAATTACTAAATGTTGGGAATAGTGTACTGATCCGATTCTGTTGGGTTGGGGTTGTTTAAAAAATCTACGTTGTGATAGATGTACTGGGGACCCGGTTTGTTGTTGGGGGATGTTACAGATGTTGAAAAATTACTGTTGTAATAAGGGGGACTGGGTTTCCGGGTTTTGGCTTTTTGGGGATGTTTTTAGAGGGTTTAAAATCTACTGTTGTAATAATTTACTGGTTTCCCGGTTTGTTGTTGGGGAAGTTTTCCCCGGGGGGATAAATTTACGGGTTTTAAAAAGATGTATGGTACCCGGTTCTGTTGGGTTTGGGGGGTTTCCCGGGTTGATAAAAAAACCATTGGGTTTGTAAAAGATTTTCTGGTACCCGGGGTTTCGGGTTTTTGGAGATATTGATAAAACATGTTGTTTAAAAGATGTATTTGGGACCTGGTTCTGTTTTTTTGGAAAATGTTGAAGAAAAAATTTCGTTGTGATAGATTTTATGGTACCCCGGTTTTTGTTGTTAGAGATGTTTTAAATTTACTGTTTTGGGTAGACATACGGTACCAGGTTTTGGGTTTTTGGGGGATTTTTTTGGTGTTGATAAAAAATCAAATGTGTTTTAAAAGAATTTTCGGGGACCGGTTTGTTTTTTGGAGTGTTGATAAATTCTGTTTTGAAAAGATTACTGGGAAACCCGGGTTTTTTGTTTGGGGGTGTTTTGGTGTTGGGTTTCAACTTTTGTAATTTGATGTTTCTGGTACCAGGGTTTTTTTGTTGGCGAATTTTTAAATCTATGTTTTAAAAGATTTTTACTTTGGGACCTGGTTTTTGTTGTTAGGGGTGTTTTTTTTTAAAACTATGTTTTTGTATAGATTTACTGGTTTAAATGGGTTTTGTTGTTGGGGATACTGATAATTTTTACCTTTTTGTAATAGATGTACTGGTAACCCGGTTTTGTTGTTGGGGGTGGTTTTTGGTTTTTGAACATTCTTTTGTAATAGATGTATGGGACCTTTGGGTTTTTATTGTTTGGAGTGTTTTGGGGTTTTTTCCCTCTTTGTTGTAATAGATGTACTTTTTTTTTAACCCGGTTTTTGTTTTGGAGATGTTGATAAAACTAAATGTTTTAATAGATGTACTGGGACCTGGTTCTGATGTTGGGAGTTTATAAACTACTGTTTTTGAAAAGATGGGACTGGGACCTGGTTTTTTATGTTGGGGATGTTGATAAATCTACTTTTTTGTGATAGAAATTTCTGGTAAACCTTTGGGGGTTTTGAAGGGGATGTTGTAAATCCTGTTGTGATAGGGTGAAAGGGTAAACCCGGTTTTTGAAGTTTGGGGGTGTTGATAAATTACTGTTGTAATAGACGTACTGGTATCTGGTTCTGTTGTTGGGGATGTTTTAAAAAATCTACTGTTTTGATAGCTGTACTGGTTTCCTGGTTCTGATGTTGGGGAGGGTTTTAAATCAAATGTTGTTAAAAAGATGTACGGAAACCCGGTTCTATTTGTTGGGATGTTTTTGGGTTGATACATTTGTTTAAAAAGATTTTACTGGTACCTGTTTGTGTTGGGGAAGTTTCAATTTAAAAAAAATCTACTGTTTAAAAAAATGTTTCTGGGACCCGGTTCTGGGTGGGTTTGGGGGTTTTATAAATCTACTGTTGTAATAGTGTTTCTGGAACCCTTCGTTTTGGAGATGTTGATAAATCTATGTTTTAATAGATGTAGGGGACCTGGTTTTTGTTGTTTTTGGGGGGGGTTTATTTTTCTGTTGTAAATTTGATGTATGGGGACCTGGTTCTGGTTTTTGGGGTGTTTTGGTGTTGATACTTTACTGTTTTTTAATAGATTTTACTGGGACCTGGTACTGTTTTTGGAGATGTTGATGAATCTACTTTTTGATAGATGTACTGGGACCCGGGTTTTGTTGTTGGGGAGATTTGGGGGTTGAAACATCTACGTTGGGAATAGATGTACTGGTACCTGGGTTCCGTTTTTTGGGGATGTTTTTTGGTGTTTATACATCTCTGTTTAATTGATTAATGGTACCTGGTATGGGGTTGGGGATTTGTTTTTTCACTTTTGTATAGATTTTCTGGTAATGTTTCTGTTTTTGGGGGGGTTCTGGTGTTGATAAATCTACTTTGTAATAGAGTCTGGAATCAGGGTTTTGGGTTTTTGTGGGTGTTGATAAATCAAATGTTGTGAAAGATGTACGGTCTGGGTTTATTGTTGGGGATGTGTTTGATGATGAAAAAACTATGTTGTTATAGATGTCTGGTACCTGGTTTTTTTTTGTTGGGGTTTTTTTCTGGTGTTGATTCATCTATGTGTAATAATTTACTGGACCGGTATGTTGTTGGGGATGTTGTAATTTCTACTGGGGTGATAGATGTAAATGGTTTTCCTGGTTTGGGTGTTGGGGTGTTGAAAATCTACGTTTTTAATAATGTAAGGGGACCTGGTTTTTGTGTTTGGGATTTGATAAAACTAGTTTTTGATAATGATGGTAACCCGGGTTTTGTTGGTGGGGATGTGTCAGATGATGATAAATCTACTGTTGTGATGATGTACTGGTTAATGGTTCTGGGTGATGGGGATTTTTGATAAATCTACTGTTGTAATAGATGTATTTGGGACCGGTTCTGTTGTTGGGAATTTTTTTGGTGGTTTATAAAACTAAATTTTTGATAGATGTACTTTGAACCCCCGGGGGTTTTGGGTTTTGGGGGATTTTTTTCGATGTTTATACCCCCTACGTTTTTGAAAGATTTTTTGGTACCTGGTTCTGTTTTTGGGATGTTGATTAAAACCCACTGTTGTATTTGATGTACTGGTTTCCCCGGTTCCCGTTTTTGGGGGTTTGTAGAGATGAAAAAATCTACTTTGTAGTCGAAAGATCATTACCTTTGGGTTTTGGGTTTGAAGTTTTTTTGAAAATAATTTTTAAATTTTCTGTTGTATGTGATGTAATGGTACTTGATGGTTTTGATGCTGATGTTGATTCAAATGTTGATAAATCTGTTGAAGCAATGATATTCATGTATGTATCTATTGTTGTAGTGGATTCACTGTATGCTGTTTTTGTGGTTGATTCAGATGCTGATATTTCTACTGATGTACTGGTGCCTGTTTTTGGAGATGATTCACTTGATACAGATGTTTGTATTATGTCTGAAAAAAAATAAAACATTTGTATTTCTTTCATTGAATTCCATCTCTTCTCATTAATCATGATCATATTGGTGCTGCCTACAGTTGTAATACCCTGTGAATGTAGTACATGATGTTACTGGTAGAGGGTGATGTCCTTGCTCTTTTAGGTTTTATTGATAATTAACAAATTTCATTATTGCTCCAATTATGGGACTAATTACAGTGTTGTACTATACATGACACTTGGTAGGTCATGGACTCTTACACATTTTGCACTGGGGCTCAAGAGCTTTAAGTTACACCTCAAGTTAATTTTATGACAATTTAATCTCTAACACATTTCTAATTTTATACTTTTTTAATCCCTTAACGCTGCGGCTTATTTTTTTCACATTTGTTTTTCCCTTTCTACTTTCCCAGAGCCATAAGTTTTTTGGTTTGACATCTACCTAGACATATGAGGGTTTTTATTTTGCAGGAGAAGATGTACTTTCTAATGGTGTCTGTGACTGTACCATTGAATATACTGGTGAACTGCAAAAAAATTCTAAGTAGGGCAAAATGTGTAAAAAATTTACTTGCGCCATGTTTGCGGGAGTTTTGTTTTTACAGCGTTCAATCCTCGGTATAAATGATGTGTTCTCTGTATTCTACAGGCCGATACCAAACAGGAAGGGTTTCCGTTATGTTATGGAACCGTAAAAAAAATCCAAACAGTTTTGTACAGCGTGTACTTCTAAAACACCCGGCGTATTCTGACACGTACAGTACGCGCTGCAATACGCCGTGTGAACATCGCCTTAGTGTTTGCACCACAGTTTGCGTGTTCGTGAATTTTTTTTAAATGGGCGGAGCCTTGCAATGCCAACAAATTTATGGTGTCAAAAAGTTGCGCAGATTAAGCCAGAAATTTATTTTTTTTTATTCCATGTGTCTTATTTATTTTTGTTTAGATAGGCACTAAAAGATGAGCCAAATATTTTAAAGCCTTAATAAAATTGGTGCATTTTACTCCTGTGCACATTTTATTCAGACAGGTGTATTTTCTGCCAGTCTTAACACATTTCCCCTTAGCAAAGTCGATTTTATCAACCCCTGGTGTTATTATAATGGCTATGGGAAGATTTTCACAAGGCTGGTGCTCATTCAAGTAAAACATTTAGAGCGACATATGATCTAGGCCAGTTTTAAATCGCTTTAAGGCAGTGTAGAATGCAGCAGAATTTATTAACCTGTTCTTCTGCAGGTCATACAAACAGGGCAGTGTAGAGCCAATACCACAAGTCTGGCTCAGGCACCACCTTTACCCTGGTCTGTTCCTCTGCAGGTCATACATACAGGAAAGTGTAGAGCCAATACCACAAGTCTGGCTCAGGCACCCCCTTTACCCTGGTCTGGCTGTTCTTTTTCAGGTCATACATACAGGGCAGTGTAGAGCCAATACCAAAAGTCTGGTCAGTCACCACCTTTACCTGGTCTGGTTGTTCTTCTGCAGGTCATACATACAGGAGCAGTGTAGAGCCAATACCACAAGTCTGGCTCAGGCACCACCTTTACCCTGGTCTGGCTGTTCTTCTGCAGGTCATACATACAGGGCAGTGTAGAGCCAATACCACAAGTCTGGCTCAGGCACCACCTTTACCCTGGTCTGGCTGTTCTTCTGCAGGTCATACATACAGGGCAGTGTAGAGCCAATGCCACAAGTCTGGCTCAGGCACCACCTGTACCCTGGTCTGTTCTTCTGCAGGTCATACATACAGGACAGTGTAGAGCCAATACCACAAGCCTGGCTGGGGCACCACCTTTACCCTGGTCTGACTGTTCTTCTGCAGGTCATACATACAGGGCAGTGTAGAGCCAATGCCACAAGTCTGGCTCAGGCACCACCTTTACCCTGGTCTGTTCTTCTGCAGGTCATACATACAGGACAGTGTAGAGCCAATACCACAAGTCTGGCTCAGGCACCACCTTTACCCTGGTCTGGCTGTTCTTCTGCAGGTCATATATACAGGGCAGGATAGAGCCAATACCACAAGTCTGGCTGGGGCACCACCTTTACCCTGGTCTGACTGTTCTTCTGCAGGTCATACATACAGGCAGTGTAGAGCCAATACCACAACTCAGGCTCAGATAAACCACTTGTAACCTGGTTTGGCTGTTCTCACTGTTTTGCGCCTAGTTTTGGCGTCAAATATTCATAGATGTGTAGAATCATACGGTTGTGGTGCGACACCTCCAGAATGTCCCCACATCTCGGGCGCATTACAAAGTGCTACAGGCACCACAAAATGCACCTAAGTTTGGAATGAGCCTGCTCATATATCTAGAGAACAGGGCTGTGCCACTTTTTGGGCTGAACGGACAAGAGAATACTGGCGCAGCCCCATACATACATGTCACTCTTAGTGCTACTCCTTCCCCACACACACCTAGAGTTTGATATCAAATACTTGGCCCCGACATCCCACACGGCAACTGGAACCTTCTCAGCTAGGTGGGTTGAACACATTTTACGGCATTTATTTTGGAGGTGCGCTATAAATGAAGTTATCTTTTTTCTGTGGGTCAGTATGATTCTGATGATTTTATTTGCTTTTAGGCGCCATTTTTTAAAAACCGATAACATTTTTATTCTTTCATCTTAGGACCTGCTTGAGGGCTTGTTATTTTTCTATGGACTGAAGTGTGGTATTCACTGGAACCATGCTCGGATACCTGGAAATTTTCAATCACTTTATATCTCAATTTTGGTGGATGAAAACTGATCCTCCTCCCCTCCCAAAAAGAGTGATTGGGAGAAGGTGCTGGGGTTGGATGAGACAAAAATTGTGTTCTTTGGCATTAACTCAGCTCGCCATGTTTGGAGGAAAAGAAATGCTTCCTATGACCCAAAGAACACCGTCCCCACTGTCCAGCGTGGAGGAGGAAACATTATGTTTTGGGGGGTTTGTCTGCTAAGTGCACAGGACTACTTCACCTCATCAATGGGAGAATGGATGGAGCCATGTACCGTAAAATCGTGAGTGACAAACGCCTTCCATCCTCCAGGACATTAAAAATGGGTCATGGCTGGGTCTTCCAGCAAGACAATGACACAAAACGTACAGCCAAGGCAACAAATGAGTGGCTCAAAAAGAAGCACATTAAGGTAATGTAGTGGCCTAGTCAGTGTCCAGACCTTAATCCCATAGAAAACTTATGAAGGGAGTTGAAGCTCCGAGTTGTCAAGCGACAACCTCAAAATCTTAATGATTTAAAGATGATCTGCAAAGAGGAGTGGAGCAAAATTCCTCCTGAGATGTGCGCAAACCTCATCATCAACTACAAAAAAGTCCGACTGCTGGGCTTGCCAACAAGGGTTTTGCCAGTATTAAGTCTTGTTTGCCAGAGGAATCAAATACTTATTTCTAACTGCAAAATGCAAATAAATTAATATAATTTACACAATGTGATTTTCTTTTGGATATTCTGTCTCTCAATGCTAAAATTAACCTACACTTAAAATTATAGACGGTTCACGTATTTGTCAGTGGGTGAACTTACACAATCAGCAAGGGATCAAATAATTATTTCCTTCACTGTAGCTAGTCCTGCTCTCAGCTGAGAAGTGCATATAGTTTACTTCAATCTAGACATTGCTCTGTAAGCTAAGAAGCCTGAAATCCAGACTGATACATTGTACGTAGCTAGTTTTCAGCCGATAAATAGATACAATTGTATCCAGTGTGAACAATGCTCTGTGAGCTAAACAGCCTGGCCTCCAGACTGATACATTGTACATAGCTAGTCAAGCTCTCAGTATCCAGCCTAGATATTGCTCTGTAAACTAGAGCTCCTGGACACAACACTGATACATTGTACATAGCTAGTCCTGATCTGAGCTGAGAACTAGACAATGTATCCAGTCTAGACAATGCTCTGTGAGCTAAACAGTCTAGCCACCCTGCCAATACAGTTCAGCAAGGTAAAAGTAAGACTAGCATAGCTGCTGCTGGTGTATTCAGCTCACAGAGCATTGTCTTGGGTGGATGCAATTGTATTCACTTCTCATTTCAAACAGGACTAGCTGCAATGTGTACAGATTTGCTACTTTTACATGGAAGCAAATGTTCTCTCCACTAACAGCAAGCAGAGATCTTGGCAATGGTGAGGAATTGAAACACAAAGCTTTTTACACAGTTGTAGAACTCTCATTCATAAAATAATTAAAGGGAACCCGTCACATTGAATGTGTTATCTGATCTGCAGGCAGCAGGTTATAGAGCAGGAGGAGCTGAGCAAATAGATATATTGTTCTTTAGGGAAAGATTTAGAAGAACCTGTATTTTATTAGTGTAAAATCCCTGCTTATTCTGAGATAAGCAGGGAGACAGGTATGAGGCCATTTTTCGAGTCTTTTTTCCAGTGAAAACTGCGCCTGAATATATGAAAAATAGTCTCCAAAAAAAAGGGGATCTCACAAGGGAACAGAGAGTGACTTCTGATCACTATATTTACTATTTTACCATAGGCAAACTTAAACTCTAACTCTATCCTCTAACCCCTGATGAAGCCAGGTTAGCTGGTGAAACATGTTGGGGAGGTCAGGCATGACGTTTTAAATTATGATTCCTCACCTCTGTCTACAAGTGTCACCCGCTGCAGAGGGTGTCACACGGGGGCCTTATTTGTTTTGTGTCCATTAGATTAGGGACGATTGCCCAAGTAGGAGGCTTGGGATCCCTCACTGGAGTTAATAAATTGCTGTATATATAAGGCTTTCCTGTTGGTAGGTGGGGTTCCACCAGACTTGATAATGGAAAAGGAGCTATTCCTTCCTTCAGAAGCTAAAAGGGTTAAATGATGAGGTTAGAAATCAGGTTTTTAAATAGTGTGTATAGAGGTTAAGAGTTATACATAATAAAAGTTACATTTTAGTGTTTTATAGATAGAGAACTGATAGAGTTTAAGTTTGCCTATGGCAAAATAGTAAATATAGTGAATATATATAAGGGGTCAATGTGCGCTCATAAATGGCACCTAAGGTTCTAGACGCCTCACATCTGTGTTTGGTGCGCCGTGGAATTTTGGCGCATTAGTAATGCACCACAGATATATATTTGACATACAGCAATAGCCAACACATCACAGGTCTTGCTGAGACTTGTGGTGCAACAGGCAAGCTCACTATCCTAGTTTCTATTCCCTGACATGCTAGTCTAACACCTTTTATTTCTCGCCTGCTGGGATGTGTTTGTAATCACTGATTATACAACGCTAATTCCATACATACACGACTGACAATGGGATTTATGGTAGATGTTGCATTGATTTAATTAATTTATATTATTTAGTTTTAAATGAATTTTTAGATGATATAAATCTTACATACATTTTATAGGAGATAAATTTATATTTTTGGGATCTTATATAATTTAATGTTAATTTTAGATTAAAAATGTATTATTAAATTTAAATAATTAAATTTTCTATAGTTTGATAATGATCAGAAATTACTTGTTATCATTGTACTGGTGGAACTTGAGAAATAAGGAATATTTTTTACCCTAGTGACAAATCTAGTTCCATTACAACAATTCCTGCTCAGGCAGAACACAATGAAGTAGTTCTGCTTGTTCAAGCAGTAATGCGCCTTGATTTGCTGTTCCACATTCACAAATGTGTCTAATAGTATGAATGTGACGCGACACCCCCTCTACCCCTCCCCCCACACATCTTTGGCGCATTACAAAGTGTTGGACCAAGAGCACAATGCGCCAAACATGTACATTCAACGCGACACACATCAGGAAACTATGTGGTCTAATCACTTTTGGTGCATTTGATGCCAAAACATTAAAACTGACCCCTTCATACATGTCGTCAAAGGTGTCCTTTAGGAGGTGTTACCAGTGATTGACAGCCTTCCTTCTAGAAGTGTGCATACAGAAATGGCAGGCAATCACTGCTAACACCGCCCACTGGACTCCTTAACCCAGAATAAGCATTATTTCAAATGAATAAAGTATAGGTTTTACTGCATCTTTCTCCGCAGAACTCTCTAAATATCAATCTGCTCCGCTTCTCCTGCTTTATAACATGCTGCCCATAGATCCGATACCATGTTAAATATCACAGGTTCCCTTTAACCTTTACTTACATAAAACCAGAACCCATACCAGCAGTCCTATGCAAAACTACAGGTAACACATTGTGGCAAATAACAGACAAATGACAAACACCTTTCTGTTACATCTGTTCTTTCCAGAACTCAAAGAGTTAAAATCTGCAACTGTAGTGAAAATGCCAATACAAGAACATCCTGTATGAACTTATCAACACATAACACCCCCCCAATAACGGGCATCAGATGGGTCAGTGGGGGTGCACCTGTTGGTCCATATGAATGGATTAGTAAATGTTCAGACAAGTGATAGTGATCATAAAGGGGCCCCCAACGATGTGACCCTTCCATTATGTCTGATTGGTGATCATCACAATATCCCTTTAACAGTGTGACCATGATTCTGATAATACTGAGCTCAGATATCACCTACATCCACTTAATGTAGAAAAAGATATCATACAATCTACATCAGTCATTTGCCACACAGTGATCATTTCTGGTCCTCTGTAGGATATTACAATGACTTTACTATCTCAGCTCAATGAATTATCATCCTACAGAAGAGAAGATATCTGGTAACAAACACAAGTCTGCTACCGCTTAATGATGCTAAACCGGGTCAGAGACACTTAGATGCCAAACAGTCTATGCCATTGGTTTCCAACCTGTGGAACTCCAGCAAAACTAAAACCCCCAGCATGCTCTGATGGACACCAGAAAGTATAAGAACCCCCTCCCAAAATTCTACAATAATCCTAATGCAATAGAAAATCAGTAGAAAAATAAAAAGGACTCACCACTTAACAAACATGAAGCAAATATCATGGTGGCGGACCACCGCAGGACCCCCATCGTTCAAGGGTCCGGAGTAAAGGCTCCTCACTTGTATTCTGTATATTCCTCGTGTATGAGAATAGAGGGAGAGCTCGGTGGGTATCTCCTGAATGGACTATTAGCCATGTGTGACTCATGGCACAGGCCAGGGCTTATAACCTACACAGTGACGTCAGCAGGGAGGGTGGAGCGCTGTTTGATGCCAGCGGACGCAAACACACAAGAAAAAGGACGCTTTACAATAGTCATCTATGAACATAATAGGAAGTTTATAATGGGCAAAGTCCAATTTAAATGATCAGAGCCATGTACTTCTATGAAACTCCTCTGACTATATTTCTTACCAGATGTAGCAGAGCTGAATATGTTTGAATATGAAATGTATCCTATAGGGACTGATCAATGGCCTTTAATGTAATACATAGATCTGGAGCTGCCTGAACATAAGCAGCAATAAGGGCATAAGGACAGGGCTTGTATTTAGGAGATAATTGCCCGAGACCCTCTTCAAGCAATGGTATCCCATATCCAAAATCACAAGCCGACACCCAGAGGAAAAGGTAACATGGAAAGACTTGTACCTCTTCTGTGTTTAGGGGTCATTCCTGGTTTTGGCTTACAAATAGCAATACAACATAGGAGCCAAAGTACTGGCTTGTAAAGGTGACCTAAACACAGACTCAATCAGCTCTGCTACATCTGTAATTTTAGATGCAAATGTAAACCAGCACCTAAAACTTATATATTATATATATATATATTATATAATATATATATTATATATATATATATTATATAAATAAATATATATTTATAAATATATAAACATATATATGTTTATATATATTATATGTGTGTGTATGTGTTTATATATATATATATATATTATTCTGAACAATTACTATTATTTCTCAGTTGAAGGGGATAGAAAAAAGCCATGGTCAGTAGAGACATGGAAACTGTCAAAATGGTCTGACCCCCTACTAAAAAAGCCACCCAAAAAACAGGAAACCCCTTTAATATAGTCTTATATGATTTTATAGGAATGTACTTTGTATTCTGTTTTAAATCTCTTTTTTAATTATTATTATTATTAGTAGTATTATTATTATAGTAGTAGTAGCAATACTACTAATACGAGTAGTAATTATAATAAAAATAGTGATACAATTTACACATTTTAGTTTTCATTATTATTATTATTTTATTTTTTTAAACTGTTAAGTTTTTAGCTTTTGTACATAGTAATTGCTTAATATGCATTTTAAATTCCACGTTTTTTTATTGCACATTATCATTGTCATCATTATCATCTTCCCTATTATTGCTTTGTTTCATTTATCTAATTTTTTAAAAAGTTTTGTTTTTTTTTAAGTTCCATGGGAATTGCTAAATAATTAAATTTCCCCATTCTTTAATTCCATATTATTATTATTATTATTATTATTATTAGTATTACTACTATTATTATTATTATTATTATTATTATTATTATTATTATTATTATTATTATTATGTTGTTGTTGTTGTTTTGATTTATTCATCTTAATTTTTGCAAACATTTTTTATTAAAGGATTTCCAGAAAGGTTGTATAGTATACTAGGATTATGACAGAGATTCAGCAGATACCACCTCGCAAATTAAAATGGTTATAAGAACAAAGTATATAAAATATAAAGGATTCATAGCAGTTAACAATTCTTAACACATAAAGCAACTAAATAGGTTGTGAGCATAGATTCTCATTGTGTTATAGCTTAAACTACTGATTTGCTGAAAAGAAGAAACTGTTGATACAAGATACGAACAGAAAAACAAGGTGACAAGTGTAGGACATGTGTGTTCAGACATTCATCAATAAACAGAAGAAAAGCACACAACATACAATAGAAGTCCAAAAAATAGATTACTGCTCTTGAGATCCAAAGGATTCCCACTTCTTTCTCATTTTTCTCAATTTATGACCTGCCACTTGATCCTCAATTTGAATGTTATATTGGATAACATTCATGAGCTCTGGAAGAGGAGAAAGAAAGGGCTTTTCCAACATTTGGCTAGATGGGACCTGGCTACACTGAGTATGTGAGCTGTCTATTCATCTTATTTTTTTTTATAAAATGTAGTTGCTCAATATTTTAATTTCCACATTTTTTATTGTTTACTATTATGAATAGTATATTATTATAATTATTATTATTATTATTATTATTATTATTATTATTATTATTGTTGTTGTTGTCGTCCTCATCATCATCATTTTTATTGTTATAGGTTTACTTAATTTAATTTTTTTATAAAAAAATGTATAGAATGTGTTAAATATGTCATTTTTACCTTCTTCATTATTATTATTATTATTATTATTATTATTATTATTATTATTATTTTCAGTGTATCATACTATATTTTGGTGGATACCATGATTTTTTAATAATTTTTTTTACATATTAAGTACTTTTTGGCATGCAATTGTCTTTTCTTTCAGTCTTTAGTTTTAACACATTTATTTTACATTTATGATCACATTTTATTTTCTCTTTTACTACTTTTTTCTGCAAGTCTTGGTTTTTACTGCATACATTTACTTCCTGTTTGCTTATCTGGTATTGTAGATGGATGACATTCTTATGCATTTCGTCTTTTAATGCATTTATACTATAGTAACTGAATGTAAAAGTCCCACAGGCTTTTGAGAATCAGAGCAAAACTGCAACAAACCACAACTGAAGCGCTGTATATATGTTGTATTTTCTTTTCATGGGACAACACTGAAGATCTGACAATTTGGTACAATATAAAGTAGTCGGTGCACGGCTTGTATAACAGTGTAAATTTGGTGAGACCTCAAAATATCTCAACACAGACATCAATGTCTAAACTGCTGGCAACAAAAGTGAGTGCACCCCTAAGTGACAACAAAAGTGAGGACACCCCTAAGTGAAAATGGACAAATTGTGCCCAAAGTGTGAATATTTTGTGTGGCCCCCATCATTTTCCAGCACTGCCTTAACTCTCTTGGGCATGGAGGTCACTAGAGCTTTAAAGGTTGCAGCCACTGGAATCCTCTTCAATCCTCCATGACGACATCACAGAGCTGGTGGATGGTAGAGACCTTGTGCTCCTCCACCTTCTGTTTGAGGAATCCCCACAAATGCTCCATATGGTTTAGGTCTAGAGACATGCTTGTCCAGTCCAACACCTTTACCTCATTCTCTTTAGCAAGGCAGTGGTCGCCTTGGAGTTGTTTGGGGTCATTTTGTTGGATACTGCCATGCAGCCCATAGGAAGGAGATCATGCTCTGCTTCAATTTGTCACAGTATATGTTGGTATTCATGGTTACCTCAATGAACTGTAGCTCCCCATAGCCGGCAGCACTCATGCAGCCCCAAACCATGACACTCCCACCACCATGATTGACTGTAGGCAGACACACTTGTCTTTGTACTCCTCACCTGGTTGCCACCACACACGCTTGACACCATTTGAACCAAATAAGTTTATCTTGTTCTCATCAGACCAGAATTCATGGTCCCAGTAATCCATGTCCTTAGTCTGCTTGTCTTCAGCAAACTGTTTGCGGGTTGTCTTGTGCATCATCTTTAGAAGAGGCTTCCTTCTGGGACGACAGCCATGCAGACCAATTTCATGCAGTGTGCAGCTTATGGTCTGAGCACTGACAGGCTGGCCCCACACCTCCGTAACCTCTGCAGCAATGCTGGCAGCACTCATCTCTGGATATAACGCTGAGCACATGCACTCAACTCTAGCCAACCATGGTGAGGTTTGTCTGAGGGGAACCTGCCTTATTAACCCGCTGTATGGTCTTTTCCGCTGTGCTGCAGCTCAGTGTCAGGGAGTTGGCATCTTCTTATAGCCTTTGCCATCTTTATGTAGAGCAGCAATTATTTTTTTAAGATTCTCAGACAGTTCTTTGCCACAAGGGGCCATGTTGAACTTCCAGTGACCAGCATGAGAGAGTGAGAGTGATAGCACCAAATTTAACACACCTGCTCGGCATTCACACCAGAGATCTTGTAACACTAATGAGTCACATGACAACGTGGAGGAAAAATGGCAAATTGGGGTGTTCTCACGTTTGCTGTCACTTAGGGGTGCACTCACTTTTGCTGTCACCTAGGGGTGTACTTACTTTTGTTGTCACTTAAGGGTGTACTCACTTTTTGCCAACGGTTTAGATATTGATGATTGTGTTGAGTTATTTTGAGGGCACCAAATTTACACTAAATTTACTGTTAGGCTATATCTACAAAGCACAGAAATACCATTGGATTTTTGGCAGTTTCAGTATTTTGAAACCACTGAAAATCCGACGGTACACTGTGCTGCATAGACAGCAATGAAAAACCTGTGCTGTAGTCTATGCAACCTGTTGCATATTCCACTGGATTCTGCTAGAATGTGCTTTCGTCTCCGTACATTGTATGTACGGGGCAAACAGCAAATCCGAAAAACGGCCGCAGCTTTTGCGCAAATCTGCACCAAAAACCGCAGTCCAGCAATGACAAAATGCCATCGCATTTCCAACGTTATATTGACGTATGCTGTGTAGACCTAGCATTAGACCAGCTGTAAACTACCTACTTCACATTGTATCAAAGTGTCAGATCTTCAGTTTTGTTCCATGATGAGATATAATACAATGTTTACACATATGTGAGGGGTGCACTTACTTTTGTGAGAAACTGTATGTCCTTGGCACATTACTCTTATGGCATTTTATGGTTTAGGAACCCAATTTTAAGTACTCTATTAGAGAATACTAACTTCATACAGGGAATATATACAGATATATATGTAAAAAAATGCAACATTGTTGATCACCATCCGACTGCATAATCCAGGTAATGGTGTTTGTCTGTCTTCAACACAAGTGACTCTCATTTTTTCATACATTTGTCTAAGAAAAACCTATTAGTGGAAATGTTACTTGCTGTCAGTGAAAAGAGACATCCATACTTACATCCAGAGGCTGAAAACCTATTTCTAACAGCAAAGGGTATGTTACAATTGTATTCAGTCTAAACAATCCACTGTAAGGCTAAGTCTACACAGCAATTTGAAAATGGTGTCCAAAATCCGACGGAATTTTCACATCACTCGACCGCGTCATTTTTTTATGCGTTTTTTTGTGCAAAAAAAATGCAGTCAGGTTTCGGAGTCGCATTAGCGCAGAACATGGCCTGCAAGAGAATCCGACAATAATCCAGCAGAATATTCAACATGTTCTATATTCTGCCAGATGGTTTGTAGGTTTAGGAAACCCTCAGTAAAAAATCCGTGTTGTGTAGACTACAGCACAGATTTTCTATTGAGGGCTACACTGGGTACGGTCAAATTTTTGATGGGTCCAAAACACTGAATTCACTGATAAACTGACCAAAATCCAGTGTTGTGTACACATAGGGCGACATGTATGAACGTTGGCGCTGACAGGCCAGTTCTAAATTGCTTTAGGGCAGTGTAGAATGCACCAGAATGTATGAAGCTGTTCTTCTGCAGGTCATACATACAGGGCAGTGTACAGCCAATACCACAAGTCTGGCTCAGGCACCACCTTTACCCTGGTCTGGCTGATCTTCTGCAGGTCATACTTACAGGCACAGTTTTAGGCAATACCACAAGTCGGCTTCAGGCACCCCTTTACCGGTCTGGTGTTTTCTGCAGGTCATTTCATACAGGGTAGTGTAGAGCCAATTTCCACAAGTTGGTCAGGCACCACCTTTACCCCGGTCTGGTGTTCTTCTGCAGGTCATACTTTCAGGGCAGTGTAGAGCCAATACACAAGTCTGGCTCAGGCACCCCTTTACCTGGTCTGTTCTTCTGGGTCATACATACAGGGCAGTGAGAGCAATACAC
>JAODAL010066053.1:0-17940 GCA_025379985.1 Phyllomedusa bahiana
TTTTTGGGGGGAAAAAAAATTTAACCCCCATTAAAAACCCAAAATGTTTTCCCCCATACAATGTTAAAAAAGGAACAGAAACATAAGGGATCATCTAGTAAAGGCTGTTTTTTGGCTCAATGAAACCTAGAACAGACAAATCACTTTTCCACCCTAGGACGAGGTACCTTTCATGCCTAGTATGTGCCCAATGTTCCTCCGTCACAACAGGCGAAGACTTTACCCACCCTCTGACCGGTCACAAATACCCCATAAAGGGTTTCTTCACCTGCAGATCCAGTCATGTCATTTATTTGCTTAAAGGCCCATGCGGATTGGCGTACGTAGGCCAAACTTCTCAACCAGTTAAAGATAGAGTCTCCAAGCACAAATCCACCATAAGATGCTGTGACAGGGCGACTGCTGGTAGTCGCATGATCCTGCCACTAGAGGGTCTATGGCCGGAGGCCTTCTAAAGATGCGTCACCGAGGAACTGGGCTCGGTGGGGAAAAACCCAAACTAATATTGGATCGGGGAGTGTTATACTACTGACACTTATGGTAGCAGCTAGAATAGCTGCTAGGCAGCTAGGTATGGGATGGCTTTTTTCGGGACAGCTATAGTGTCGGGTGGGTGGCTGTCCCCGCATTCCAGGTCACTGGGTTCCAGTCCAGATATTGGACCCATCTCTGGAGTACTATAAAAGCCTAGTACACCAGGTGATCGGGGGACGTGGCTGCTACAGGTTGTGTGGAGACCGCAGAGTGGGAAGAGAGCTTGGCCCCAGAGGCTACAGGAAACCAGACACACAGTGAGCACTGTTATGTTTTTGGAGGGGCTGTGCGATAGGCACAGACCTCTAGACAGAGAGGGACTCTGTGTATAAGTTAGTGACCAGACGGCCCAAGGATTTATTTATATGTGTTTGTTTTTCCTGTTTAAACTGTGTGCCTTAATAAAGTGGTCTGAAGCCATAAAGAGAAGCCTAGTGTCGGTGTGCCAATACCGTTCTACGAAGGACGGCGATCCCAAAGCGAGAAAACCCCCGGGACGGGCCAAGATGGCGTCCTAGAGCTGAGCGGCAGCCTACATAGCAAAGAGACTCTATTACCCATTCCGTTTCATTTTACTCAACACCATCATCAACCCTCACAACTTAGGTTCCAGGTAATTGAACATGTTCCTCTGCCACGTAGAGGTGGCAACCGCACAGCCACCCTACTTCAAAGAGAACGATTTTGGATTCATACTCTTTCTACATTGGAATCTTCCCGGTTTGAACCGTGAATATGATGTCAAATATTCATGTTTGATTCCTGCTTTGTGACATATTATTTATTTTGCTCATCTTACAGATACCCGTGTTTTAGATTTCTCTATGATTTGTGAACATAGGACTCTATGTATTCGTATTTCCCCTTTATACATTAAGTATGTTCTTATGTGGTTCACAATTTTATTACAGATCAAATGACCTATAACTTCACTATGGTAATATACATCTACCTAGTTTATCTCATTTATTCTCATTTTCATCACTCCCCTTTTTCTCTCCCCTTTGGTCTTTGTCTTCTCTCTTTTCTGTTGCCTACCTGCAGACTACTCAGTTATCTTAGTTTTCTTTATACTCCCTATACCTCTCTCTATACCATTTCTCATGATTACTCCTCTTGTGTAATTTCCCTCCTTTATATGTTGCCCACCAATTAGACATCTTTCCACTTTTCATTCTCCTATGTCATACTTTCCCTCCATATATTGTTTATCCCCCTACCTTCCTCATATTCTTATTATTTTTGCATTCTCTGTTTGTTGTCATTCTTTATCTATCAGCGCTCCGTTTTTCCTTTAGTGCGCATGCGCAACTTCCGGCGCAGCTTCCCGTCCTTTGCCCTTACCCTTACTATCTCTCTATTTGCTACTGCGCAGTGGATATATATATATTTAGCTCCTATTCTGATTGTCCAGGATTGCCAAGCCCCCGCTAGCTCAACCAATCAGCTCTTTTCTGCATTTTTACTGAATTTTGAACTGTCCCGCCTTTGATTTTGATTGGTCAATACTTCTCCATAGGTTATAATGGTTCACTGTCACTCCTATTCTGATTGGCTGGTTTCTGCCGACCAATGAGAATAGCTTAACAGAATTTGAATTACTGTATTTCCCGGCAATTTCCAATATCCAAATTCCTGAGGTAGCGCCGTTCTTGATTTGTGGAAAGTGATTTTTTTTATTTTTGTTTTTTTTAGTAGGTTTGAGCTTTCTTTCTGATAATGTTTTACACATAATAAAGGCGATTTTTTGATTCATACTCCATGCCGCACTGACATCTTTAATGATTTTCGCTTTTTTCCAGCCTGTCTCGAATCAGAATACATGTTCGGCGCAGTCCCGCACTGCGCCTAAGTCCCGCACTGCGCCCCAAACACTGGCGAGGCGCGGTGAACTTTTCATCGCATGTATGAGTGCACCTCCTCGGAAGGCGTATCTCAGGCGCAGTCCCGCACTGCGCCTAAGTCCCGCACTGCGCCTCATACACTGGCGAGGCGCGGCGGACTTTACACCGCATGTATGAGAGCACCTCAGCGGCGACATACATGAGGCTCAAATTTCGCCGATACACTGCCGAAACGTGCTCTCCGACATGGCGCGATTCATACATGTTGCCCAACATTTGGACAAAAAACACAAAATCACATTTTCCACCCAATATTCACCATAATATACTAAAGTGGTAAATATAATAACACAACATATGCAAATTTTATACAGGCATAATAACCTGTCGGTCATTGAAGAGGGAGTCAATTTTTTATCTAGAAGAGGACCAACAATAGGGTCAATACTCTCACCAAGACTCTTTGTGTCCAATAACGATGAGTATAAAAAGAATTGGTTACAGTTTCCAGGTAGTCACAAATGCGGAAACAAGATATGTAAATGTTGCAAATATATTCAAAATACAGATAACTTCACCTCATCTGTCACAAATAAACAATACCAAATTTATCATTACATAAATTGCAAGACAAAAAATGTGATATATTTAATAACATGTGTCAAGTGCAGCCTGCAATATATAGGATGCACTAGTACACACTTGAAAACTCGTGTTAGGCATCACCTTTTAGAATCACACAATCCCGTTTGGAATACTGGTATGTCGGCCGTAGCTAAGCACTTTATTGACACACACCAACAAGATACTACATCTTTGGAAGTAATAGATATAGAAAGAGTTATACAATCTGTCAGCGGAGGTAACTTGAGGCAAAAGCTATTAGTAAAAGAGGCTAAATTGAGCTTTACACTAGGAACTAGGAACTAGACAACCAGCAGGCTTTAAAGGGGATGTATCGCTTCCTTACTTCGGCTGATTCACACTTCTCTTAGCTTCCCAGCTCTGTGAATGCAGGGGCGTTTTCTTCCCCTCCCAGCTGGATGACATCATCCCCCACTTCACTGCTGGCCTGAGACTCCGCCCCCCTCCCCTCTGAGTCCACATATCAATGTGTCTCTCCGTATCAGTCTTATTTTATAAGAGCTGTATACATACCACAGGCTGCATTCAATCTAATCTGAGCACTGATCTCTCACAGCTGGAGATGTATTACAGCTTTCTAAGAACTGCACAGATCTGCGTGTATGCAGAAGAGTTAGGCACAGGGAAAAAACTGTCATGTTTTCTCATTGTACAATCTGCTGCAGTCTGTTCCTGCTAGGTGTGGAAACAGAAAAATGCTACGGCCCCTAACTCTGAGTCAGAGACACAGCTCCTTGAATCAACCCAGGGGCTGTACAGAATGTAAATGAGCTCTCAGCTAGTGAATTGCAAGGAGGAGGGATCAGGAGGGATTCGACCCACACTGGATATCAGTGTAAATAAAAACACAAGATAAGGGACACTGTGAGAACAAGGCAGCTTTGCTAATGACATCCAATTGCAAAGTTGCTTGTTTTCACTGTCCCCTTATTCTGAAGACCATTTAATGAAACGATAACACCCCTTTAAACGTACGACATGATTTATTTATCTGTATTGTATTTACTATATCTTTGAGTAACATCATTGTACCTATTGATGTGATATTAACTATCATCTTTTTCTATATGTTTTTTAAATTTTTGCAATATGTCATTAGTATATAGATTAAATATATGCTATTTTTATTATATAGAGGTGAAGTAATAGTTACATTTGCTGAGACACACCTACATAGTGTGAGGTCTGTTGAGGAAGTTATCCACACAATGATTAAAACTGACTAGAGTCGAAACGTGTCGTGTAGCCCTCTCCATGGGTACTGTATCCACAACCTCCATATCCTGTATCATCATGTTTTAATGGACGAAAATAAAATTGGAAAAGTTTTTAAGCAATAAGCTGAAGCCATCTGATGTTTCTACCTTGGAATAATTCAAGCTGGAGTATACTGTTGAAAGGTTGATATGTATAAAGATATATATATCGAAAATGGCAAACCCACCTCCGTACCTCCGGCACCTTGTAATGTGCCTGAGATCGGGGGATGTGTTGCATTACAACCATAGAATTCTACACACTTACGTCTATATAACAGCTAATCCAGGCACATTACTGCTGGAACGGGTAGAATGATTTAAAAGTGGTTTACCTGAGCCTGAATTGTCGCTTCGTAGCTAGAAAACGCTTAATCTATGACCCGCGGTAGAACAGGTTCACAGATTCAGGCGCATTCTACACTTCTAATGCACTCAATAAAATTGTCACTTGGGTGCCAAAAATCATACATGTCGCCCAATATGTTCATGTCTGCTTACAATTTACATCACAAGACCCAGTGACACAGTTTAAAACCGATCTGCAAGAAAAAAGAACCTTGCTATAATCTATATCCAGCTAAACCTTCAAACTGCAAGTTATATCCAGCACTGGTGATGAGCGATCAGTAAAAATATCGCGATCTAGGCGATTACCGATTTTGAAAAAATATCGCGTCGATTTAGGACCTCGATCTCGATCAATTGCCGATTCCCATTAAAGTCAAAGGGAGAAGATGACCAGGTTAATTTTTAGGCCCAAACAGGTGAGGAGAAGCTGAAATTACCATCCACAACAGTAAACTGGATACGTGGTACATCTTAGTCAAGACAATTAGGCTCTAAGAGTCACAGAAAAAAATTCAGAGGCTAAAATAATTAACCCCTTACCGCCGGAGCCAGTTTTGGCCTCTCTGACAGAGCCCCATTTTTGAAATCTGTCATGTGTCACTTTATGTGAGAATAACTTTTTGACACTTTAACCTATCCATGTGATTCAGAGACTGTTTTCTCATGACACATTGTGCTTTAAGATAGTAAGAAATTTTGGTCCAAAAAATTATTGTTTATTTGTGAAAAATATCAAATTATCGTGAAAAATGTGAAAAATTTACCAATTTCAAACTTCAAAAATTTCTGCATGTAAGACAGATAGTTATTCCACTCAAAATAGTTTATAACTAGCATCTACCATATGTCTGCTGTAGTTTGGCATCATTTTTTTAAATGTTTTTTTTTTTTTTTACGACATTAGGGGGCTTAGAAATTTAGTAGTAATTTTCAAATTTTCAAGAAAATTTGCAATATACATATTTTTAGGGACCAGTCCAGTTCTAACGTGACTTTGATTGACCTGTATGTTAGATACCCCCATAAATGACCTCATCTAAGAAACTACACCCCTTAAAGTATTCAAAACCGCATTTAGGAAGTTTATTAACCCATTAGGTGCTTCCAGGAATGACAGCAAAGTGGAAGTGAAATTTCAAAATTTCACTTTTTTTGCAGATTTTCAATTTTTATACATTATTGACAAGAATACGGTAAATGTGATCAGGGAAATGCAAATTAATATTGATTCCCCAGATTCTGCCGTTTTCAGAGATATCCCATATGTGGCCCTAGTGCATTATTTGGCTCAACCACAAGCCCCAGAATAGGAGGAGCACCTACTGGACTCTGGGGCCTCATTTTCTTAACATTTTAATTTAGGGGCCATTTCAGGTTTGCGGACACCCTAAGGTTCCAAAACTTAATAAAAACCCCTAAAAAGACCACATATTGGAAACTACACCCGCTTACAGGAAATATTATCCAGAGGTGTATGAATAAATCGACGCCCACAGGCGTCTTGTCACAAAGTTTTTTTTAGCGTTCGGCTCGTGAAAATAAAAAAAAAATATTTTTTTCCAATAATCTGCAATTTTAGCTGAAAATGTATTAATTTTTACAGGAATCTTTGAAAAAAAAGCCCCAAAATTGTGTACGCAATTTTCTTCCAAGTTCGTGCAATACCCCTACATGTGGGGTGTGAACTGCTGTCGATTTGGCGCGATGGCAGGGGTACAAGGGAGTGGAGCACTAATTGGTGGCGAGGGGATGTGTGGGGCGTGCGGAGCGGGGGAGATATTGGGTGGGGGCCTATGGTCGCATCTGCAAAGCCCCAAGTACTAGAACATGTGTAACCTTCCAGAAGATGCCCCATTATCTGATATTCTCAACACACACCTCAGGGTATCTCATCAAGGGTATGTATTTTGCATTACAGGACCACACACAGACACACTCATCACAGTCACGCTACTATCATTCAATTACGCATTGGGACCCATGCAAATGCGGAGGGAGGAAATGCAGTTCGGAACCACATTGTTATATGGCGGCTTCATTTTTACAGTATTCACGCCATACTGGATACATCGACGGTGATAACTTACTATAGGGGGTCGTTACAATTACAATAATATAAATATTATATAGTTTTTTGATGTTTAATTACTTTTACACAATAGAAGCGAGTATTTAATAAAAAGTTGCGTTTTTTACAGAGGGGCATGTGATGCTTTGATCACTTTTTATTAATGTTTTTGTGAGGCATATGTGTACAAAATACAGCAATCCTGGTACTGTGCGGTACAAATTACATGAGCTAGTTTTGCCTCAGGCAGGTTGATACACGTTACAGCGATAACACATTTATATATTTTTTTGAATGTTTTAAACTGCTTTACACACAATAAAAACAACTTTATTATGAAAAGGTAAAACACGTTTTTGCATCACCGCAGTTCTGAGAGCACCATAACTTTTTTTATTTTTCTGTTATGGTGCAGTCTAGGGCACTTTTTTTTGCTGTGATGAGTTGACGTTTTTAATTGGTAAAATTTTTGAGGGGGACAAGACCTTATGCTCGCTTTTACATCCGTTTTTTGGAAGGCCGGGTTAAGAAAATACACATAGACAAAACACACTATAGCGCAGTGTATTTCTTCATCATCTATATCTATTCTCTAATATCTCAATCATAGCTTTCACCTTGCATGTATCCGTGACACTCTCATTATATATGTCTCTCTCTGTGGGTTGAAACGATTATGGTGATAACCCCATTTTATGTAGTATATTATTTATATTTGAAAGCACAATTTTTTTTTTAGAAAAAGTGTTTTTTATTGTGTAAAACAATATTTAATGCATCGCTATCTTCTAATAGCCAGAAGCTTTTAGAATTTTTTCCGAACAGAGCTTGTTGAAAGGACATTTTTTTTTTGCGGAATGTGAATGTAGATATCCTTCTTAGGCACACCTCTCTGTTCTCCCACGGACCCAAACACACAACATGAGCACTGGGATTCTATTACAAAAGATATGAATGCTTTATTATGGCGTACTGACATGGATTTTTTAACAGGTGTATAGGCGTGATCATACAAGAAGGTAGGCATATACAATCAATCAAAGATAGATTATATATGCAATGCATGATATAGGTTACAAGATCCAATCAGTGTCTTAATGTAAAGATATCATGTTAATAATTAAAATCAGGACACCTCCCATCTAACAAAAAATAAAAATGAATACTCCTGACATTTGCCTTTAGTTACACTAACACTAGCTAACTTAAATAAGCAGCAGCTATAGACACTTTATATCACAGATGCACGGCCTTCGACGTATCTCTAGAACCATATTATGATGTGAAGCGAACAGAAATGTCCTTGGTAACCTAGTACATAAATTCATCTTAAGAACAAAGAATTTAAGTTCTAGATCTAGACACTCAGGCTCTCAAGATTCTGATGCCCATTAAAATCTAAATTCATCAAACTTGATTTCAATTCTGTTCTCAGAATAAATAGACGTTTTAATTGAGCACACTTATGTTAGATATGAGTTTTTGAATGACTTTACTTGCATTTGGTATTTGCATGTCTAGGAGAACAAACAAGTCGTAATTCTTGTGACTGTTTTTATTTGGGTTTTTTTGTTACGCCGTTCACCGTAACGGGATTTAATTAACATAACAGATTTCATCGGGTGAGTCCGCCGACACGCACGCGTGATACCCAAATATGGTACATTTATTTATTTTTGATCTTTTAGGGGGTGATTGGCGTTGTAAAGGGACAAAGGGCGATGTAACGTTTTTTTATTTCTTTTTTGTGCTTTGTGTTTTACTTTTTACACAACTTTTTTTTACTTTTTTCACACTCTTTACCTTTTCCCTAGGGGAGATTGCATGAAGCGATCCGTCAGATCGTTCAATGCAATAGGAGACTCATCAAGACACACATCATATAGCTGTATGCTGGTCTCCATGGCAACTGATCAGTACACGGCTGCCCACGAATGCATTGTGGGCATCAGTGACGTCAACCAGACAACCCGATGCTGTCATTCAGCATCCGTTCTGCCTGGTAGAGACTCAGTAGCAGGCTGCTCAGCGCCATTACTGCGTCCGTGGATTGCGGCAGCAGGAGCTTCACTCCTGCCGTCGCCCCCTCCCCAAAAAGCCGCGGCGATGTCGCGACCACCGATGTCCGCGACATCGGGGGTCTATAATCCCCCGGACGGAGCATCATCCGGCGTGGGGGATGCGGCATGATGCCAGCGGTCATATCCTCTGGTTGCCATGCCGCAATCTTTGCGCTCCCGCCTGTGAGCGCGCAAGATTTGCCGTGACTTCTACATACACGGGAAATTTGCGGAACCCCTGAGCCCGACATTGCCGTATAATAACTTCCACAAAGGCTCACTAGAAAAAGCGACTGAGGAAAGACAATGCCACACAACAAGTACCATGCGATAAGCAACTTCTACACAGAGGGCACACCAGTGCACATCGAATAGACACTAGGTTATTGAAATGACACATGGTAACTTGCAGGAGACCACTATCACCTTTTGCACCAGGGACCAAGCACATGTCATATATGTGTCAGCACAAGTGACACATCCCCAAACAGGGGAACCACGGAGGTTCAGCTGGCAGCGCCGTAGTTTACCATGTGTGAGCGGTGGACTCCAGTCTCCCGTCAGTCGTACTAATAACCGTTTCATGGCCACATGCAGTTAAATCAACTGGGACGTTACAGTTACACGTTACAGCGTTACAGTTACTACGTTACAGCGTAGTTACAGTGGGTGCGGTGGGATCCAGGGCTCGCCTCAGTCGTTTATTAACCGTTTCATGGCCACATGCAGCTAAATCAACTGGGACCACCCATTACTACATCCTATTTTTAACGTATCACTGGGCCACATGCAGCCACATGCAGCTAAATCAACTGGACCACCTCATTATATCACACTCTCTTCTCCATTCTTATATTTTGGGAACGTAATCACTGGGCCCCGGCTTTTTGGTGTTGTAGTGGCCTACTGACAGAATTACTGCCCTTACTGAGCTCCCCTGGCATCCCTTTTACAGTAGCCTGACCCAAAACCAGCCCAGATGCCCTAATGCTGACCCTCTAGAATAAATTTGTATAAAGCAAATAACGTAGTTTGAAGCCAATATTTTGTGACAAGGACATTGGACAATATGCTGTACCATTACCCGCAGCATGACCACAAAACCAGCACAGATGCCTCATGGACCCTCAGAATAAAATTTGTACAAGAACAAAAATAAGTCATTATGACACCAATACAGACTTTAGTGAATAGGCACATTGCGAACTATTGCTGTCACTTTTACCCACAGGATGCACCCAACAACCACCAGAACACAGTCTTAATGGCTCCTCGGGAGGACGACAGGCAACTAAAAATTCCCACTAAGAACACACACGGCGACTACTAATCACAAAGAAATTTTTTCCAATGCCTAGCACATATGCTACAGCAACTTGCCATTCTACTTGGTGTCACGGATGCATGACACATGCCCCCGTGACCTTAGAACGATAGCAAGATCTGCAATATGATGACTCCAGTTGGTCACATGAGCACCCTGTCTACAAATTCCTTGCATTCTACTGCGTCAGAACAATTGAGTGAGTACAGAATGACACATTGAAGACTTTTATGCGATTTACAGTAATGTGGATCAAGGAGGTGAGCCATCCAGTAAACGTAGTTACATCATGATTGACACTTGAGGCATGTGAAATTGAAAATGAGTCACAGTGAAGATAAGCTTTTTTTTTCAATACACATCCTTTTACTAACTTGCTGTCTTTACAGTGACCTACCCAAAACCAACAAAACGTGCCCTTTTTGGACTAATTTCGTCCCAGACAACTACAAAATACTTGTAGCCTTGAGAAAATTCACATATCTTGACACCAAGATTTTTTGTGAATAGTGATATGACTATCGCTGTCTTTTACAGACGCATGACCTCAAAAGCAAGAAAAAAGACCTTTCAGATACTCAAAAAATTAGCCAGAAATAAAAGAGTAAGTCAAATATCTTTTTTCAATACGAACCTTACTATAGGTTGTCTCTTTTACAGACCCCAAACCAGCAAAAAATTGCCCTTATGGACCATCAGAATAAAAATATTGCAGAAGAAATGAGTATTTGAAACAAGATTTTTGTGAAAGGACACATTGACACACTTCTCGTCTCTGTCCATTCTTACAGCAGCATCACCACTAAAAGCAGCAAAACAATGCCTTATGGACTTCCTCCCATAAAAATTTACACACAAGCACATCAAACGGATTGAACGGGCATGAACCAGGTGGACACAGAACACCTGACAGTCGGGCCGAAGCAGTGTGACAAATGCACAGGAAGGTGTGTAGCTAAACAACCTCGGCCTTCCTCAGAAACAGTCAAGACCTGTTCTAGCGCTTGCGAAATTTTCTAGCCTATAGCGAGAGCAGTTGCCCCTCCCATATAAAATTCTGAAAAAGCCTTAGGTACACCATTACATCCTTATACTTAGCAACAATGGAATAATTTGCAAAGGAATATTGTTACATTATGCCATAAACTCATCGGGAAGGGGCTCAGGAGTTCAGGTTTCCATCCACAAGTTGGACGAAGTGAGGCATTCACTTGGCAATGCTGGCTGACCGCTCCAGTTTCACCCACTTGCCCTTCTTTGGTTCCTTTTTCATCCTCTGTCGTTTTTCCTTTGATGTGCACGAGGAACTCAGTAATCTTCTCTTAGAGCTAGCAAATATGGCTCCCACGGACGTTTACAACATCTTTTGCGCAAGGGTTCTTACCATTGATTATGCTTTTCACAATTCACCAAGATACATACGATTTAACATGTTAGATCCTAGCTAGTCTTGCCATGAATAGGTGGCCTGCCTTAATTATATATGCCCATACCCATTAAATGTCTAAACTGTCGTCCTTCTTATAGATGCGCCTGTATTGATTGACAAAGGCAGAACTTCATGTTAAGGAAGGGTCGGAGAAACATAGACCGGGTTCCACGCCTTTTGGCCTCTTGTGTTTGAGTCATTTTCCGTGCACCATGTAATTGGCGAGTCCCTCCCAAAGAGGAGGAAACGCTTGCCTCCTCCTCTTTCGTGCGGGCATTATGCGAATGATCAACAAAACAGACAAAACACATCTCATTGGGCCTCTTGATCTGTTTATTCTTTTCTTTTGAAATACCTACACTAACCCCACCTGCATCAGTGTCATCAAGGGCTCTTCAGACAAATATGGGCTTTACCAGTGCGGGTCAGTTTATTTGGGTGACATTTGGGCCCTCTTTGTTTCAGTTGACGATGATAATGCGATGACCTTATTTTTGGGCCGTTGTAACCTGAAACGGAAAGCCCGTTAAGAACCTCTGATTCAGGGTGTGTTAACCACTGAAGAACATATTGGCGCCGCTCTTCAAGAAATGAGATTGCACAAGGAACCGAACAAGAGCGATGACAGGGCAATGTCAAAAATATACATAACATAACAGTCAGGAAGATTTGTCACACACAAACATCTCTTATGAAAAACTATACCCAAAGCAGCAATCCACAACTACAGTTTTATTAAATCCTAAAATATTCCACACTGGCGCAACTATGATTATACAACAAAAATAGTTTCTATGGACAATCTGTGAAATATGGTCTTAAGTGAAGAAATCAACTGGTATAGCTGGCTTGCTCCTCCCAAAACTGCAGCAAGGAACTGATAAATATGAGGAACGTGTAGCTATAGGATATGTGCAGCGTAGGCAGCTGCTACGGTCCCTTTGACACATAAGAAGACGCCGGATTGAAGGCGAAATGGCACACGGTACCTGTTAGGAGCCCCCTAATCCCTACTTTGTTCACCATGGGCCCAAGCGAACAAGTTATCTATATGTGTTTGGGCAGCAAGAACATCCAACGATGGAATCACGGGAGTAATCAGCTGACAGGGCCCAAGTTATAGTGGGTGCTAGGGTGGTAGCCAGGCTGCCGTCAAGTCATCTATTCAACTGATTTCAGACCCCATGCATGAAAATTTTAACATATCACTAGGGCCCCTTTTTGATTGGGCCACTGCGACAGGATTCTACTGCCCTAGTTGCGAACCCTGGTAACCCCCATACATCTATGGCAGTAGCCCTGACCAACACACACCGAAAATGTCCTTATGCGACCTCAGCATAGACATTTACACGAGTCAGAGCAAAATCAGTATTTGAAAAAACTAATAATTATGCTGAATCAGAACCTTGATATATCGCTGTTTATTACCGCATCATGACTCCAAAGCCGCAAATTTACCGTTTTCAACATCCTATAAAAATTAGCAAGAATAAAGAGTTTTTAAACATGATTTTTTTGAATAGGACCTTGGCTAATTCTGATAAGCGGCCGTCAGTATAGCAGCATGACCCCAAGAAGCTGCAAAATTGAGCTTTCGCACACTATTTAAAAACTTGTGGAAGAAATGACTGTTTGAACAAGATTTTTTTTGGATAAGGACCTTGATTATCTATTCTACAGCAGCATGACCCGCAAAACCATTGACACTCGCTTTAAAATTTTCAAGAAGAAATGATTAATTGGAATAAGGTTTTCCTTCAAAAAATCTTTACTATTGGTGTCTTTAAGTCTCCGTGACACACAAACCAGGAAACATTACCACTTTTGACATCTTCTTGACTCGACTTAGCCCTAAGAAATTAGTATTTTGACCATGAAGTTTTTTCAATATACCGTTAAGGTTATTTTTCAAAGAGGATATAGTGTAGTTTCACATTGTAAACTAGACCTGCTCATAATGCGGAACATGACACTCAGCAGCTGGGGAAACAAAATCATCAGAGATCCCACGCTGTGAATTCATTTTGATAAAAGTCAAACGATCCACATTCTCAGAGGGGAAAGCCGTATACGTTTGTCCAGTTATCACTCCGCCAGCTGTGCTTGAAGGATCCGCACTGGAGATGACGCTGCTGCTGGCTATGATAACACTGTCTATGGCTTGCCCGAGCAAGCTCGGGCCATTCATCCATTTTGGACACCCAGAAGTGCATTGGTCAAGGCACCCCACTCTAAAAACATCGGTGTTGAGCCCGGCAGTCTGACCACTATGCATCTGATAAGTTGGCCTCTGTGTATCGATTGGATGCCCATGCCTTACACAGCATTGGTTTAGAGTCTTGGAGTCAAATAACCTTGCCACAAGTCATACCATTACACACAATCGTGCCACAATGCCTCGCTGCTGACTGCCTACCACTACTGCCACTCTACTGCGCCTGTCATGTTGCTGACAGGTAGTTCCCCAGTAAATCAGATATGTCAAGGCAGATTTCAAACATATTATCTCGAGTTGATCAATGACACGGTTTTAAAATTCTGCATTCTAACTGTCAATTTGTGTGTTTGGAACGGAAATTTGCTTGACTTTTCGATTTGTAACGTGGATCAAGGGAGGTGGTCTGGCTCACCCAGTAAACTAGAGCTGTTCATTTTGATTGCCTTGATTCGTGCGGATCATGTTGCAGTTAATGAGCATCCATGCACTCATGTGAGAGATGCAGCCAAGAATTCTTCACCAAGCCTCTGGGTCAAGGGGCACTAAACAATCTTCCTCGTCTTCCCCCATCTGCCTCAAATCTCACATGCAACCCTTCCACCCGTAGGAACATCCGGTACCGGTCGGTGTCCAGCCAATGCCTCCATCCTCATCCCTCCTCCTCCACTTCCTCGATCCGTCAGCATCAACACGGCCCTTGGCTAGCCTCATACTCATACTCAGATAGCTGAAGTGCCCGCACGCTCCAGCCCTGGACCACCGAACCACGCCTAAACGAAGACCTATAAAGTTGGGAACTGAATCGGGCCTTCTAGATCGCGACGGCGAGTAATACATCTGTGTCCGCATCTGTGTTCCGCCCTCCTCCTCCGTCACTGCTGGACCTGCTGACTTTTAGACGTGTCCAACACTCTGTTCCAGCAACAGATATCACCACAATGGTCATGCATGACAATGACATTAGTTCTGACTTACCATTTTTGTGGCGTTCGTTCAAAACCTGGCAAGAATTGGTGCAGAGATCTTTCACCTGCCTCCACTCTCTAGGCTCTAGGTCCGCAACCCCCTGCTTGTCAGGCCATGCGCCACGTTCCATACCTGCGTAATGGCATTTTACGCATGCTAGCCATCAATCGCTGGAGCAATGTGGAAGGGTGGAATTCAGTGTGGGTTTCCACGTAAACAACATAAGACGGATATGATGGTGAAGCTCCTACAGATGAACGCTAGGAAAGCAGACAGTCGGACCGAACCAGGTGAAAACGGCGGAAAGTGTGAGCTGCATGACGCTAGAGCCTTCCTCAGCATGCAGTCGAAACCCGGGTAGCACTTATAGGAAACTTTAATCTGCACGACCAGGTTCATGACTGTAGTGCCAGGCAAGGAGATGTGCAATAAGCCTACTGGATCACTAAGAGACAGCAAGTGAGATTTTTTCCCATGTTGCACACCACATGCACTTGCGCCAGGTTCTTCCCACACACAATCGCTAACAGACCACCAGGGGGGGGGAGCCCGAGCCCCTCATAGCAACTACACTCTATCTCTCTCTATAGAATATATATGTATATGGCTGTCCACCTGATACACACCAACACACCCCACACACACACAAGCACTTTCCGCACACACACACACGAGCTTCTCTCCACACAACCATCATATCCACACAAATAGAGTGAACACTACGGGCAGTGGGGTGGGTTGGGGGGTGTCTGAAAAGAGTGCAGCCATCCCCACAACTGCACCCCCTCGCACACTCGATCTCGCCTACAAGTGCACAGACATATCAGACCATGCGCGCGAGGGGCATAAAGACTTTCGTTTTCCCCCTTCCAAACGGAACCCTCTTTCCATTTTCTCTCCGGGTGCCGCACCCCTTTCTTCCCCCCTTTTTTTTCCCACAAAACCCCTGGCTCCCCATCCCTTATCTGAACTGGGGGCGCCCTTCAAAACCGGGCCCCAAAACCCCCCCAAAAGACCAAAAAAAGGGGGAAACTTCGGGCCTTGACCCGGGCAAAAAAACCTGCCCACGGTTCCCCCCCCTGCATTGGGCCTCCGGGTTTTTGAGGTAACATTTTTCCCAAAACAAATACCCCAAATGGTAGCTACAGGAAAGCTGAAAAAGGTGGCCCCTTAAAAAGGGAAGGGTGCGAGACCTTTCACAGCCCCCCCTTTCCCTTGGGGCCCCCCCCTTTTGCACCCAGGTTCATAGGGGGCAAGGCAAGGTTGCAAACCTGGACTTTGGGAGGGGAATTAGTTTTCCCCAGTAAACAATGATTGGGGGCCCCCAAAAAAAAATTGCCCCGGGGGGGAACCGGCCCCAACAATAAAACCAAGGGTTATAGATTGGCCCCCCCGGGGCCCCCAACCCCCCCACACAAAAAATTCGCAACCACAGACTTTCCACAAATTCAAAAAAGACCCTAGGCGGGGTTTTTTGTTGAAAAGTTGCGCCATTTCAAAACCCCCCCCTGCAAAGACCGTACAGCCGACCTTTTGACAGCCCAAGTCATTAAAAACAAGGGGGTTTTTCCGGGTAAGTATTGGGTTGGGGACGGGCCCCCCCGGTTGGAAATTCCCGGGGGGGGGTTATAATTCCCCGGGGAGCTCAAAGATGTGTTTAAACTGCACTGTATGTATTGGGGGGTTTTTTTGGGAACAATACCAAACCCAAAAATTTTTCATGGGGCCAAAATTTTTTTGGGGAAAAAAGAAACCAAAACACGGTAAAAAAGGGAAGGGGGAGGGAAAAACCCCCCCGGGGAAGGAAAAAAATTTTTTCCGGGAAAAAATGGAAATAATCATTTTTTTATTTTGGGGAGGGGTTGTTTTTTTTCCCCAATGGAAAAAGGGGTGTAAGGATTTTGGAGCGGAAAGGGGGAAAGGGGGGGGGTTGTTTGGGTTGGGGGGGAAAATGGGCAGTGGTGGGGGGTCCTTGCTATGCCACAGCGGGACATGGCCCAAAGGGGAAACGTTGGTTTTGGGAAGTGGGGAGGAGGAGACAGAGGGTTCACATGGTTGGGAAGGGCCCAGGCCCTGTGTGGCCATTTTCTCCATGTTTTCCCTCCACTTCAATTCAGCTGTAGATGATTGCCATTTAGTTTTTGGTGGTTTAAAAAAATTTAGGGTTTTCCCCCCACAGACACTTTTACGCAAAATTTGCAAAGACGTCATCGCGAACGAGGCTTTACAAAAAAAACCCCGTCTTCAAAAGGCCCCGACCCCTTCACGGGATAACCTAGTAGCAGGTTTCCACTGCCACACTGACCCTAGCTGGCGGGTTTTTTGCCCTCCCCTTTCTGAACCGGACCCGCATGACATTACCCCTCATCTTCCTCCTCGTCCACTGATGAGGCGCTCGCAACAAATGCTGCTGAAAAGACCACGTTGGGTCCGCAATGTCATTTTTAACTCATCATCATAAGGTGACTTTCTCACCCTGACAGTCTCATCCTGAGGCTGCGGGCAAAAAGCCGGGCACTGCAAAGGGGTTGCTGACCCCCTCTGGATTTCTGCGACGACCAGATTCCTTTTCCTTGACGGCATTATTGATTGGGGGTCAGAGCAAACAAAACTCCTCTTTGGCCTCTTGATCTTTAAATGCCTTAACCCCGACCACATTTTGTCATCAAAGAGCTCTTCAGAACATGGGGTTACCCCAATGGTCTGTACAGGGGGTTTCATTTGGGTTCGTTTGCTTTAGGTTGACTGAAGCTGCGCTATATGACAACATTTGGCCGTGATGAGGGATGGAGGTAAAAAACTGGATGAGGTTGCGTTAACCACGAAGAACAAATTGGCGATGCTTTTATTTCGAGATTTCCCCGGTAACCGACCGAGGTAACAGGCTTGAGGTGAGATGGCGAATCCCAAAAATTATTTGCACTTTCCCCCAATTTCCGGCAAAAAATTTTTTCGTTCCCCAAATTCTTCGCACGAAAAACGTTTAAAAAAAAGCTATTTCCAGCTGCACAAGCCCGCAGGGTGCTGTAGAAAAGTTGGCCCTGCTTAAATAGCAGAGGGAGCTTGGTTTGGTTTTTTTAGTATGACACCAGATGACGCCGCCGCCTTGAATCGCTTTACTATAAAATTCCCGGGCACTTAAGAGGGAAAAGACCAAAAAAAAATCAAAGGGGAAAGTAGCCCGATAAAGTCATGCCAGCGAAAGCTGGAAAAAAACAAGGAAGCTTGGTGGCCAAGGCAAT
>JAODAL010066054.1:0-17940 GCA_025379985.1 Phyllomedusa bahiana
TTTTTTTAAATGATAAATATTAAAAATTCAAATCACTGCATTTTGATGTTTTACAAATAAAAAGGTATACATAATTGGTATTGCCATGTTAATAAAAGGCTGATCTCTTAAGATATAACATAATTTATCCTGTACAGTGAATACTAAAATTCCAAAATCAAAAATTGTTGTTTTTTGGTCAATTCACGTCCCCCAAAAATTGGAATAAAAAGTGATCAAAAAGTTGTATGTTTCCCAAAATGATGACAATAAAAATAACACTTCAGCCCACAAAAATAAGTCTTTGCTCAGGTCTATAGACTAAAAAACAATAAAGTTATTGGTCACAGAAAATTATATTTCAGCGAAAATTTAAACAATAGAAAAAGTAGCTTTTTTATAAAGTACTAAAGCATAACAAAACCTCTGCAAATTTGGTATCACTGGAATCATATTGACAAAAATAGCACAACTGTGTTTTTTATATGTTCCACCTGACGTATAATTTTTTGGTGGATTTCTCAGTAAGTTATATGTTATGATCAATGGCATAATTAAAAACTACATCTTGGCTTGCAAAAAACAAGCCCTCATATGGCTATGAGGACAGTTAAGTAAATAAAATCTAAAAAACAATATTTGGTCTGCACACCCAAAAAGTTTTTTTGAAAAAAAAATTAACATAGGTGCACACTGGTGTGGCAGCAAAATACAAGCATGCCTTTTGATTGCTTTTTAGTTCTAATAGTAAAATAGAAAAGTTATGGCTTTCGGAAGACTGGGAGGAAGAAACGAAAACCAAAAATAGCTGCAAACCTGAGGTGGTTAAACATATTTATAGAACTTTATTCAATCAAAAGATGGCATATGTGTCCTTTTTGGACTGTTGGTGTTTTATATGTCATATTTTGTACTTTATATTGTATAGTAAGTATACTCTTTTCTTTTAGAGTATCATAAAATAAAAAAGTACTGCTTTCTATTAATAATCATAATATATATAAATATATATATATAGCTTAATATATATATATATATATATATATATTATATATATATATATATATATCTACACATATATATATTTTAACATGGAAGCCTCTGGATGACAAACGGCACTTTCTACCTACACAGTGGCATACGTTGAGAAATCCTTCACACATAGAGCTCCAACAGAAGGCTCTTATGTGACTTACACAGAGTATAATCCACTTATTTGTTGTTTAGTACATGATAAATGCAGCTTTCAGATGATTTCTGTTCTTATGCATTCCTTTATAAAGAAAAACACCACATTGTATTAATTGAGGATGTTAACCAGCTACTGCTTATGAATTGGTTATTTTCATTATGTGTCTCAATATTCTTGATTACATGACGGTTTATCCTAGGCCCCATTCACATAGTATTATCAGCTCTCACTCGTGATATCATAAAAATCCTAACTGATTCTGAAACAGGGCCAAAGACTTCAATAGGGAAAACATAGTCCTATTTGAACTATGTTCTATTTAACAAATATATATGGCTTTTACATCGGACACAAAAGTACGGTAGACCACGTAGACCACAGAAACTGCAGACATTCACTAAATAGGGCAAACATAATCCAATAGGACTCCATTTGCCCTATAGAAGTCTATGGCCCTGTCACATCCTCCTTTCACAGTATCCATCTGGATACATCTTTTCAGTATTCTGATGGATACCTACAAACGAGGGCCAGTAATGTCATGTGTATGGGGTCTATACAAAGTTGGATCACCCTCTCACCCAGCCAACCAGTAAGTTCTACGCTGCACTGACAAGGGGCAAATACCCCAAAACAGCTGTCTGCAGATGGACTTAACAAGTTTGGCTCAAATCCCTTTCACATTGCTAGGCTCCTGCGAGCTACATGTGAATTGAGGATAGCTACATCCAATAGAGTGCGCTGTGGAGCTCCCTAGCTCTTTTCCTACAAGCCTTTGCTTTATACAAAACAGTCAGGGAGGTCTGAAAGGCGTGTAAATCCTCACACTGACCAATTTATTGGTGGCTCTCCCTAAGGAGAGATTTTTACCCTATTATCGGTGCAATCGGGATTAATTTGAAAGGAGACACCAATGTGTACAGATAACACAGAATCCGCCAGTCACAATAGGAGATAGTCACAGAAGAAGAATATGTATCTGTGACTTGTTTAATGAGTAAAAAAATTGGCGACAGATTCCGTTTAAGTCATATATATACAAGACTTCTCCCATGCTTCACCCACACTCTGGAACTCACTGCCCCAACACATCAGACTCTCCTCCACTTTCGCCAGCTTCAAAAAGAAACCCCTGAAAACCCATTCTTCAGGCTTGCTATAACTCTTCACTAAACTTGTCACTACTTCCTCCACAGACATGTTGCCCTCACCTCCTGTGTCTTTCCCCATCCTTGTAGATTGTAAGCCCTCGTGGGTAGGGTCCTATCTCCCTCTGTCGTGCCAATTGTCATTATCCCTTATAACTGTACTCGTTTGACTTATGTAATGTATGTAACCCCCTCGAATGTACAGCGCCCTGAAATCAATGGCGTTATAAAATAAATAATAATAATAATAATATATATATATTAGAGGAATCTATAACTGGGAGATCTCTATAAGGAAAAACAAGAAATTAAAATTTACTGAGCTCTTACAGACTAGGATGTCAGAAAGGGAACAAGCTTATATTTGAGTTCCTTCTCATTATTATAGGCTTGTTTGGAAGAAAACTCAGCAGGCATTAAATGACCAACTACTTAAGGTAGCAGAGAACAAGAGATATTTTGTACAGCAAAAGTTTCTTGAGCAGGGAGAAAGTGCTAGTCACTTGTTAGCTACAGTAGTGAAGGCACAGCAGACTTCCCATCACATTACCAAACTTGTGGCAGAGGATGGTACTGATATGGCTGAGAATTCTGATATTTTAAAGGTTAGGCACTACTTTTATAAAAGTTTATATACATCCAGATGAGTTGTATTGGAGGAGGTGGAGTCTTATTTGTACACCTATAAGACCATGTCTACACAGCACTGGATTCTTGTCGGATTATCGGTGGATTCAGTATTTAGAATCTGCTGAGAATCCGACTGTACCCACAGCTGTACCCGGTCTGTTTCAAAAAAATCTGCTGGATTCTGGTGGATTTTCAAACCTGCTGAATCTTCCATAGGATTGCCATCAGATTTCCGTATATTCAATGTACGGGACCGATGGGAAATCCAAAAACCAACCGCCGTTCCTAGTGCAAACCCGCACCAAAAACTGCAGTCCAGCGATGTTGCAATGCTAGATAAAAAAACAAAGAAGAAAAAAGAGGTCTAAATACCATATTAAAAAATAATATTTTATTGAAAATAAAAATACAAACAATATTAAACAAATATAAAAGAAAAAAAACGATGTCAATACAAAAAAAAACAGGTGCAACCATATGTGGATAAAGTATACAAAAAATTGGGCTCCCTCCAATTCAAAAGTCAATATAAATGTATCAAAAATTTCATTAAACTAAAGTATACAGAAGCCATCAAAGAAGAGGAGGGATGAAAATGAACTAACTAATCAAAAAACACATTGATATATTCTTACCCATAGTAAAACATGCTCCACAGAGGTAACACCAAAAGCCCCAACACACGTTTCACAAATGCTTCCTCAGGGGTTGTGTTACCTTATTTATATCCCTAAATATTTATATCTACCTCCAAAGCACCATCTGACATGAAGTCACCAATGAGGAACAATATCTCATATGGCCAATCAGAACACATGTATCACATACATAAAATATCCCTGTTTCTAATTGCAAACAGCACCAACTCATATATACACACAGTCCACAGTGAATTGTAGGAGATATGCCAGGACACAAATACATATATTAATAACATTTAATAACAGCAGCAATCGATATATATCATCGTATCAACACCTAAAGCGCCGTAGTAACGATCAATGCGCCACTTCCGTCCAACAAGCGCAATCGCACATGCCCGGACAATTCTATATCCGGACATGCGCATCACGCCTGGAGGCACTCAAAGAGATGCCCCATTTCCGGCTAGTAAACGCGATCGTGCACGTCCAGACATCAAAGTATCCGGACACATGCATCGCGTCCAAGGGCAAAACCAAGACTTGCATTGTTTGATTGGCTGAATGTGCATTAGGACCTCTGAGGTTATCCAGCAGCAAACAGAAAATAAGTCTGCCTACTGCTCTTTATATAGTAGTGGTGCCAGGGAGATGCTGCCCTTACATCACTGGAGGCAGGGATGACACCACATCCCCTACAGCAGGCACACAGCTTGGCCATGCCGGGATGTGGCATTGCCCACCTTTCTTGGATGCTAGGTAGGCTATCCAGTCTACAGAAAAACTGGGTGATGCCACATTCCCCATAGTAATCAGAGTTACAGTGATGGGATAGCTGTGTACATGCTGTACAGTGCATACATAGAAATATACAGTATTAACCAAATTATATACATTTGTACATGTATTACATATATCACAGGATAAGGAAAGAATGTTTACTATCTTACAATCTGATTGGTGCACAGTACTACAAACAGCCTGCTGCAGGCAACCAGAAAGTGACATATAGAAGAGTTATCCAGCACTCGGTAATTGTAGTTAAAAATTATTCAGCTTTATTGTCCCATTTAAAAAATATATAAAAAACAGAAGTTTTATAGACAAAAACACATAGCTTGACATGTTTCAGGTCTACAAATGGACCCTTAACCATATGGAAACCGCAACTATTCTGATTAGAGATGGGCGAATCGATTCTAACGAAGCGGAATTCGTTTAGAATTTCAGGAAAACTTCGGTTCTGCACGAAGCCGAAGTTTAGGGTGATTCGCGGGAACGAAGCGTCTTTTTTATTGGCAAAATGGCCGCAATCACATGGCGTTACATGGGGCAGAGAACTCTGGGAGGAAGAAAGGAACACCCTCAATGACATGTGCAGAGATGAAGCCAATCAGTGACCGGCGGGCTTCTGTGACGTCACAGCCCTATAGATACGGACGCCATCTTAAATCCTCACACTTCTCACTGTGTGTCCTGTCATAAGCATCTCGCTGCTGCTGCAGCACTATATTGAACAAATGATAAAACACACTCGTTTTATCAGCGACTGGGGGAAAAAACCATTACAAGTGTGTGTCATTTGCACACTTGTTACTCAAGCAGCATTATTATCTATATGCTGCTGCACTAGATTGCACTCATTATAAAACAAACTCGTTTTATCAGTGACTGGGGGGACAACCATAACAAGTGTATGTCATTTGCACACTTGTTATTTAACCAAGCGTTATTATTTTCTTGTAGTTTGTGGGGTATTCTCCCTAAAGTCCAGGGTGGGTGTACTTCTGTCCCATACAGCGAGTCCCTGACTTACGTCCTTCCAACTTACGTCTGTCCCCTAGTTACGAACGAGGACCGGAAGGACACAAGCCAGGGACCGCTTATAGCGTCCGGGCGCTGTGGTGGCCCGGGTGCTGTCAACGATCTTCGCAGCTGCATGCGACTCCTGGGAGCACATGCAGCTGACTATCTGGTCCCCGTCGGTGTCTGGGCATTGCCATGGCCTGGGCACCGGCGGGGATTGCTTCAGCTCTAGCGCTCCTCCTGGAGTGCATAGAGCCGAAGCCTCTATTGTGGAGCAGAGAGTGAGCGCTCCCTGCTCTGCAATAGAACTCCTGAGGGCCGCAAGTAGACATGCGGCCTTCCGGAGTCTCCGGCACAGGCAGCATGCGATGTCATCACACTGCCTGCGTGGCCTGATGACATCACCGGCCTGTGCCAGAAGACCGAGGTGAAGGCGAGGTGAGTATTTGTATTTGTTTTTTTTAATAAGCTCTGCCTATAGCTACCTATGGGGGACATACCTGCCTATAGCTACCTATGGGGGACATACCTGCCTATAGCTACCTATGGGGGACATACCTGCCTATACCTACCTATTGGGGACATACCTGCCTATATCTGCCTATGGGGGACATACCTGCCTATAGATAACTATGGGGGACATAACTGCTATACCCAGGGCTGTGGAGTCGGAGTCGTGGAGTCGGAGTCGGTGCCCATTTTGCAGGAGTCGGAGTTGGAGTCGGTAAAAAATGGACCGACTCCGACTCCTAAAATATAAAATAAATTAGTACACTTAGTTCAATACAGTGCCATGAGCAAGAGGAATTGGGTCCGGCCAGTGCTGCTGCTCCCATATCTTCAGCCTTATCACATGAGGAGTGTAATTGATGACATGGAGCAGGCAAAACGTTGCCACAGGGGAAAAGATTCCGCTCCCATAGCAAACAGATTGACCAGATTTCAGCAAAATTTTTCACTTCATATTTACAATTTATTAAAGTTTTATGTGTTCAAAAGTCAGATCCTATAAATATATTTTACATCGAAAAGCAAAAGGGTAACAATGTTTTGGACTTGTTACTTTCAGGCTCCATATCTCATCATCCACTGCAGCTTTCAATGTAAGACTCCTATCATTTTATAGACAATCATCTTGGCTACCTCATATATAACTCTTACCTTCAACTATTTAGCATCTACTTAGTTCTACAGATTCTTCTCATGTAACTGCATTGTTACTGTTTTGCTCCTGCTGGTGGGACAAATTAAAACCTGTTCTCACATTCCCTAATAGCATCGGGCAACACGCATTACACAGGTCTGGAATGATGGCTTGAAAAAATGTGATGAAGCCTCAACTTTAATCTCGTCATAAGAAGCGTTGGCTTGAGTTTGCCAAATAGTACGAAAAATGGAAGATTGGAAACGGGTGATTTGGAGCGTTGAGATGAAAGTCAATAGACCGGGCTCTGATGGGGGCAAATGGGTTTGGAAGAATCAAGGGGAAAGGGAGCTAATGTATCGAGAAGCTGGAGAACTGTCAGGTTCGGTGAAAGAAGCCTGAGGATATGGAGATGTTTCACAGCCAAAGGTGTGGGATACTTGACCAGGATCGTTTTTGTTTCAAGCTGAGAAAAATTTGTGGTGCCCTAAAAGTGATTTTACTTCATTAGTCAAGTCTATCGGTATGAAAAGGGACATAGTGTACCACAGGACAACGCCCCTGAAGCAGACGTAAAGGTTTTGAGAAAAAAGGTTCAATGACAAAAAAGTATGTTGCGTTTTGGCCACACAGACCTAAACCCAATCCAAAAATTGGGTTTTTCACAGGCATTTTTGGAGCGTTTTTCGCCCATATTTCGCAGTGACTGGTTTAATCCGGGAAATGCCCCCATGTTTACGGTTAATAGCTCCTAAGAACATGGTTTACGCTTCTTGCCCGCACGTAAAATAGATCGTTTGTACGGGGGGGGGGAAAAACGACATGTAATTACTTGCGGCGATTACGCGCCACAGTAATGCATGTCTATTGGGCGGCGGGATCCGGGCCCTTGCGCCTCGGAGTACGGTGATCGCAGGCTCCCGAAGACACGGGTCTGCGGCAAACTGTCACCCCGCAATCCCCCTGTGAACACCCCCTTAAGCTAAAGAAAAACGTATTCATATAGAAGGGTCTAACCCAGAAATTTTTTAAAAAAAAGTTTTTTCCACTTAAAAAGTGCCTAAAAGGGAAAAAGGGGGGAGCAATAGGGGTGGCAGTCGGAGTCGAAGTCGGAGTGGGAGTCGGAGTCGGGGTTTAGGAAAATTTAGGACGGAGTTGGAGTCGGAGCTTTTTCTTTTCCCACCACAAACCCGGCCATACCTCCCCATGGGGGACTACCTGCCTATACCTACCTAGGGGGACCATCTGCCTATAACTGCCTTGGGGGGGCATACCGCCTATAGCTACCTAGGGGGACCTACCCGCTATACCGTTTTGGGGGGGAAATACCTGCCATGGGGGGGCTTACCTGTAACTGCTATGGGGGCATTACCTGCCCATACCCGCTATGGGGGGCCTATACCTGCATTAGGGGCCCTAACCTGCCCGGGGGCATATACCTGCCTATAACTGCTATGGGGACATATCGCTAGGCGAATATACCTGCCTATAATTACACCCATCACACCTACATATACACCATAAAATGTACAAAAATTTTGGGTTCCGATTACATAAAAAATTTTCAACTTAAGAAAAACCCTACTCCCTAACCCTTAAAACCCGGGGACTCCCGTATTGCCTAATTTACATTGGTTTTTGTAGTGTATTTAATCCCACGGTTAAATTTAATTTTGATTGTGGTTAATTTGACAAAAAAGGTTCTTTTTTAAATTTTTTCCCATACCCCTAATTTACATCTGGTTTTTTCTGTACAAATATTTCAAACACAAGGTTATCTAATTCTTGATGTGGTAATTTGGAAAAAAAATACAGGGGTCTTTATTTTTTGTCCTATAACCCAATTTAATTGGTTTTTCTGTACGTTTTCATACCGGTTAATTTAAACTTTTTGTGGGGGGGAAATTTTGGGAAAAAATAAGGGTGTTTTTTTTTTGCCCTTTTTCCTTTTTTTCATTTTTTCGCTGGTATTTATACCAGAGTTTTTTTACTTTTTGGGGGGAATTTTGGGTAAATTTGGGGGTTGTGTTTTTTCCCATACACCCTAAATCCAGCCACCCGTCTTTGGGATATTGCAATCTTGGAAACAGTATTTTTTTTTTTAAATTTTTGTGGTGATTCGTTAAATGCGATACATGTAGGTTCCCCCAAAAGAGTGAAAAAAGGGTTCATCAGTAATTTTGCTTTACGTCAATAATCATTTTGCCAGTCCTTTTATCCCCTTTAGGGCCCCTTTCAATTGGGCAAAAAATCCCTCTTTTCAAAGCCAAAAAAAACAGAGTTGATCCAAAAATAAGTAAATGAATTTTGATTTTTTTTCTGTTTTTTGTATCCACTCCCGTTTTGGCTACCCACTGACTAAATCCCGATAAAACAAAGGACCTGCATACACCTTAAAGGGTTTTCCAAAAAACACAATCGGTTTTTTTTTGTCCTTTTCATTCCTTGTGACAGATTAAAAGAAGGGGAAAAAAATAAACATGTGGCAAAATCAAGAGTGGTGGGGTGTGGGGAAAAAGATTAGAAACCACAGGGTGGTTGACTAGAGAAATGGCATTGGCAGCACATGAATAGGCCCCCAGAGTGGCAAATGAAGATTGTGAAGGTGGCACAGCATGATTTGGCCACAACTGGCAAAAGTACACTGTAACGGGGTTGCGCCGCGGGGCCGGGCAAAAGGACCGCGGGGGCCCACCGCGTTCCCCATTCGGGTCCCCAGCGTGGACGGGGGGCGCCCAGGGCCGAAAGGCCCCGGCCCGGGGCGCCACCCGTTCCCACCCACTCACCTGGCCTGCTCCCCCGTCCGGTCCCCCCCCCGCCGGGCCCCGGAAAAATGCGCGGGGCCCCGACTAAACCCTCGCCCTTGTAATTTAAAGGGACAGTGCCCCGGGTAATTTGGGGAAAATTACCGGGCGCTGTTCCTAAAATTTTTTCACCCACTACCCCTTACCCCCCCATTTTATTTCCCCCCCGCATAGAGAAAGTTCCTTAAAGTGTATTCCTGTTTAACCGTGTACCTACCTCTCGCTACGTTCCCAAAACCCCCAAACCCATTCCCGCCTCCTAAACCCTTCTCCCTGTCCACACCACGAACCTTTTCCCCGCCTCCCCTGACCTTCTGCCTCCCCAGAACTTTCTCGACAAACGAACTTACCCGCTGCCCTGGGGGCCCCCCCCGCAAGCAAGTCCTCAGGGGGAGACCTGGTACCCTCACGCCGCACAAGCCCCATCCTGTTTTGCGGCGGGCTCTGGTGAAAACCGGGGCTACTTAGATTTCGTTCCCTGGTGGCTTAACTACCATCCTTGCGGTGGTCCGGCGGATCCACTACCCGCCTCCAGTTTAGATCCACCATGGATCCCCCCAAAGGTGCCCCTGCCAAGCATCGGGGACCTACGACTTGGGTTTCCCAGCAGTCGCAGCAAATCCACAACAGGAAGCAGTTGGGCCACTCTCCGCCAGGCGTCAGCCCCTCGCATCCCACCCCAGTCCCCGCTGCGGCCCCGTCGGTGACTCCGTCTTTCAGCCTTCCATTGCCCCCGTGGGACCCAAGCTTCGGTCCCTTTTACCCATCACTTTGCCGGGAGTCCCAAATCTGCCGGTTTCAACCCCAGTGCTGGGGTGCACATGGGAAACTGATGGCAAAAACGCTCCTCGGAGAGGTCTAAAGGGCCTCGTGGGAGCCTACAATCCGGGAAAGCCCTGGAGGAATGGTTTCCTGTAATGCGGTTACAGACCTCCTCCGGGAAAATTTTAGCAACTGGTTTGAATGGGTTTCGCTGAGGAAGGAAGAGCTGCGGCGGAAAGAGACTTGCACGCCCCCTGGGCGGTTTCCCCTGGCCCCCGGTTTTCCAGCATCCCCCTTGTTTCCCCCCTTTCAAGCCTCTATGAACCCCAGCAAGGGACCGGGCCCATTACGGAGGGTGAACCTCGCCAAATGAGGGGCATTTCTACTGCGCCACCCGGACCTTTCCGCAGAATGTCCGCTACTCCCCAGGTCCGGGGAAAAACGCTCACACCCTGGGAGCCGTAGGAGAGGCGGTCCCCTAGGTGCGTTTCCCCCTCCCCCACGTCTGATGATTCCATGGAGTACCCTGATCTGGTCCGTCGTTCCGGGAATTCTGCTTTCCGGACCAGGCTCTGGGGGAACTTCATCCTTGCCCTTTGGGAACCCGGTCCCACAAACCTTTTCCCCCGGGCTGGAGAAGCCCTGTTATTTTTCGGTCTGTGGGGACTCCTCAGTGACCCCATCCATACGAAAACCCGCGGTGACACTCCGTGTGGGGGCGCTACAAAGGAGAAGATCGGGTTCCACTTTTCTTCCCCGTGCTTTTGCAATCCTTTTGGGGCTTCCCTGGCTGCAACCACCCCCTACGCTCAAAAGGAAGACAGGCGAAGCCCTGCGTTGGGGACTGGAATCCCGGGGAACCTTGCTTGGAGGTACCACCCCCGGGCCTCCCACTTCTCCGCCCCGCTTGTAAGCCGTTGCAGGCCTCCCCGGCCCGGTACCAGGACTTTGGGGATGTATTCTCCGAGAAAGGGGCCCGATTCCTCCCCCACCTTCGGTCTCCCGACTGTCCTATTGCCTCCCCCCAGGAACCAGTCCACCCCGGGGGAGGGTCTCCCCGCTTCCGTGCCAGAGACTCGGGCCATGTGGCCTACATTCGGGAGAACCTCAGAAAGGATTCATTTTAAGTCCTCCCCCCCAGCCGGACCGGGTTTTTTTTGGCAGAAGAAGGAGGGTTTTCCCTCCGCCCGTGTATAACCTCAGGGGTCTAAATAAGACCCGTAAAGAACCGCTACCCTCTCCATGATTCAGACTTTTTTGACCGTTTAAAGGGGGGCTAAAGTGTTCCCCAATTGGATTGCGAGGACCTATAAACCTCTAAGAATTTTTGGGGAGGGGGACGAGTGGAAGGGGCGTTCAAAACCCAAGATGGACATTTTGAGTACCTCGTGAGCCCTTTGGGCTCGAAACGCTCCACGTTTTCCAAGAATCGTCAACCGATTTTTCCCGGGATCTCTTGTACACCTGCGCATAGTTGTACCTAGATACATCCTGTTTTTCCCCCTAATCTTCAGCCCCTTCACCGGGCCCAAGTCGGCGGTTCTGCAACGTCGGGCGCAGCAACCGACTGTACCCAAGCTGGAGAAATGTTTTTTCCATCGGACCAGCCTCCCTTTTCCTGGGCTACTAGTCCGCTGAAGCCTAAAGAGGGACCCCAAAACTCTCTGGGTGCTACAAGGGCCCCCGCCCCTGTGGGGTCTTTGGGCGATCGGGTTTTCCTGGGTTTTCAAATTATTACCGGAAATTTTATTCCCACTTCTCCACCTTGGGGGGGGTCCTATCGTGGCCTTACTGGGAAGAAGGGGAACCCGAGATGTTGGCCTCGGGGGCTGAAAAGGGCGTTTGGGGATCTAAAAGGGCCCTTTCCCACTGCTCCTGTCTTGGCCCGGCCTGATTCCGAGAGACCGTTCTTTTTGGAGGTGGATCCCCTTTGGGGGGCAGGGGCGGTCCTCCACAGAGAATTTCCAAAAGGCAAGATTCGCACATGGGGGTTCTTCTCTAAAAACCTTTTCGCCGGCTGAGCGGAACTATCCTTGGGGCCCCGGAACTCTTGGCCATCAATTTTAGCCCAGAGGAGTGGCGACATTGTGGGGGGGGGGCTTTCACCCAATCGACATCTTTACAGACCACAAAAATTTGTTGTATCTTCAGACGGCCCAACGTCTTAACCCTCGCCAACCCCGGTGGTCTCTTTTTTTTTTCTGTTTTGATTTTCGATACATTTCCGCCTGTGAGAAAAACGTCAGGTTGATCCCCCTCTCTCGTCCTCGACGGGTCGGTGAAGAACCCGTGTCACCAATCTTTTTCCCCCGAAGGTTGGTTCCTGGCCCCCGGGTCCCAAAACACCTCGGGCAAGACTTACGTGCCGCTGGCACTCAGGAGGAAGATTTCTGGGTGGGGGCATAGCCCTTTTGTGGTTTTCCCCATCCCAAAGCTCGGAAGTCTTACCCTTATCTGCGGCACTACTGGTGGCCGACTCTGCACAGGATGTCAAGGATTCCCCCTCGCCTGTGTCACTTGTGCTGGGAACAAGGTCCCACGCCACAGGCCCAGGTCTTTTTTCATCCGCTCCCTGTCCCGGAAATCCTTGGCCCACTAGCAAGGGCTTCGTCACAGACCTCCAGTCTCCTCGGGGAATTCAGTCATCGGGGTCGGACGGCCCCGTTCTCAAAAATGTCCCCTTTGTGCCTCCCCTGGGCCTGCCTCTGCCCCAAAATTGGCTAATTTTTTTTTTTTTTTCCCGGCATACTTCCGGCTTCATGGACTACCCTCCACATTGTCTCCGACCGGGTTCAATTTTTTTCCCGTTTCTGCCTGCTTTATGCTCCCTCTGCAAGTAAGTTGACTTTTCATCGCTAACCACCCTCAGTCCTGGGCAGGGGGAGAGAGTGAACCCAGATTCTGGAGAATACCTGCGCCACTTGTGCCCGGACGTCGGACAACGGGACCAGCTGCCCCCGGGGGCTGAATTTGGTAAAAACCATCGGGACTCGGAGCCCCGGGCGTTCCCCTTTCTTTGAGTCATGGCCCCCACCCGCACCCCCCCCCCCCCCCCCCTTTGCCTCCTGACTGGATGTGCCCCCTGTCAACGCCCGGGTTTCGAGATATAAGGCCCTGGGGGGGAACGCGATGTTCTCTACTTCGGGCCTCTGCCCTATGAATCCCGCAGAAAAAAAGGAGAAGACCTCCCCAAAAACATTTCCCTGGGGCCAATTGGCTCTCCTCAAAAAATGTGCGCCTGAAGGTCCCTAGTCTTTAAATTGGGCCCTGCTTCCTGGGAAAACCCTTTTAAAGGTTCTTGGGGCATTAAACCCCGGTGACATAAAGCTTTGTCTGCCTCCATCTCTCCGGATCCACAACGCTTTTCAGTATCCCCCTTAAGCCTTGTTCTGAACCGGGTTTTCCTCAAGAAATGACGCCTTCCCCAGTACCGAATCCACTGACATCTTCGAGTAAAGGACATTTACTATGAAAATGGTAAAAGGAACGTTCTTCCTCTGGATTGGAGGGGCTTTGGGACCCCAGGAGAACCTGGGGAGCCTGAATTAACATCCTGAAACGGATCTCATCCTCGATTCCCTTTCAGCCTAAAAAGGTGGGGGTGGCCTAAGGGGGGGTACCTGTAAGGGTTGCGCCGGGTCCGGGCCACGGGGCGGTCGACCCGCGTTCCCCCCTTTCGGGGGCCCCAGCGTGGCGGGGGGGGCCCGAGGGGCCCTGGGCCCCCGGGCCGCCACCCGTTCCATCCACTCACCTGGCCCCGCTCCCGTCCCTCCTCGTCCCCCCCCGGCCCGGGAATTTGGGGAGGGTTCGCCCTTGTAAAAATTTTAAAAGGGGGCAGTGCGCCGGTAATTGGGTAATTACCGGCGCTTTCCTATATAAGTTTGCACCCAGTCACTCCCCGCGGCACGTTGCCCCACCCTAGAGAAAGCTTTCCCTTTAAAATGTATTTCCCGCTTTTAAAACCCGGGACCGAACCTCTCGCTCGTTTCCCCACTCCGAACCATTGCCGCCTGCCTTTACCTTCTGCCCGCCACGACCACGAACCATTGCCCGCGCCCTACCTTTTGTGCCCCCAACGACTCAATATGTACCACGCTGCACCCGGCCCCACCGCAAGCAATCACGTCGGGGGACGACCTGGTACCTCACCCGCAGCAAGTCCATCCTGCTTTGCGGCGGGCTCTGGTGAAAACCGGGGGGTACTTAGATTTTCGTTCCCCGGGTGGCTTAACTACCATCCTTGGTGGTCCGGGGATCCACTACCAGCCGTCAAAAAGTTAGATCCACCAGGATCCCCCCAAGGTGCCCCCTGCCAAAGATGCGGACCTAGCAATTTTTAAAGGATGCCAGCAAATGCCCTAAAACAAACAGCGGGGGGGCATCTCCCCCTGAGGCGGGGGGGGCCCTGAACCACAACCCCAAAAAGGGGCTTTCCTTTGGGGGTGGGAAAAGCCCCCGTTCTAGCCGGGGCCATTGGCTACCGGGGCCCAAGCTTCGGTCCCCTTTCCCCCTCGCTTTGGGGGACCCAACCTGGGGGGGTTTTTAAGGCCCGTCACAAAACACGGATCAGGGTTTCCCCCCGGAGGGGTCTAAAATCCTATGTGGTGGCCTTACTACCCGGAAAAGCCCTGGGCAGATGGGGTCGAACTTTTGGATCTAAGACCTTTCCCCAGGAAAAACCCAAACCCTTCCTGAGGGGGCCGGGCCTCTTCTTGATTGAAACCCGCCCTCTTAACCCTTCGCAGGGCGGAACTTTTCCCCCCCCCCCTTTTACAATTTTTTTAAAAACCCCTTTTTCCGACCCTGGGTTCGGCTACGTAATGATGCCCGCCCTCTGTCCCTTTCAAAAGGCCTGTCCAGCCGGGTAAAGGAATTTGGACTACACGCTTGCTGGCCCGGCGGACCCACTCCCCACCCGTAAATCACAGTGTGGAGATGGTGGCAGCAACAGCAGCAGCATCAGGCCAGAGGGTGGCACAATGTCATAATTTTGAGGCGGCGGCAGCTAGGTGACATAATGAGGAGGTGACAATAACAGCAACATCAAGCCAGAAAGTGACATGGTGACATTGCCTGGAGATGACAGCAGCAGCATGAGGAGACCTGAGTGGTGAGGTGGCAGCAGCATCAGAAGGCTACATAATGGCCCAGTGAAGAGTGGCGAGGTGAGTGGCAATACCAGTCCCTTGTAAAGATGTAGGTGGTTGAAGGAGCAGCTGGCAGCAGATGTGTGGCATCAGGCGGGTGGCAGCATCAGAATAGTAGCTGAGGCAGATAGCCAAAAGAATGCAGGGTTCAGGGTCTGCTCCAGGTGCTGCTGCTGGTGGGTACCTAAATCACTAGGGGTTGAAGAAAGCTGCTCATCAACAACTCCAGACTCAGGTTGCTGCTAATGGAGCTGGTACTGCTCCTAACCCCCCATCCCTCCAGAGCAGCTGTGGCAGTGGTACATGAACGCTGATGAACCACCCGGTCAGACCTGCTAGAGGATGGACAATGGCGCAGATAGGGAGCGGCCAACTGATTACATAGGATGACTCTATAGTACTTAAGTTTGTCCTCCGTCTTGGCAGGTGAAAAAATGCCCCTATTTGGGACCGGTAACGAGGGTCCAAAAGGGTGGAGAGCCAGAAGTCATCCTTCTGCTGGATGGTGACAATTCAGCTGTCACTAACCAGGCCATCGCCACTATATACTGCCACGGTGTGTCTGGATCATCTGCCTTGTCTTCCTAATACTCCGGCTGCTCCTGCTCCTCTCCTGTCACTTGAATAAAAAAAACACTCATTTACAGAACATGCTGGTGCTCCAGTCCTTCCTCCTCCAGTTCAGCCCCCACTGGACTCATATGGCCGTGAGTTGTAGTCGCTACGTCTCCTGTCCCCTGATCAGACAGATTTTGCAGCATCTGTTCCAGGATGCGGTGTAGGAATGGCAGAAGTGCTTGCAAAGTTTCCTAGCCAGTTCTCAAGTGGTGCAGAGTCCACCACTTGAAAAGGGAGGAACAGCAGTACCACCAACTTGGACAGGAGCACGGTCAGCTTCTGCACTTAGGGATGGCTAGATGCATACTGCTGTCTCTTGGCAATAGTCTCGTGAACGACTGCTGGCACCATGAGTGCCAAGGAGCAGACGTATCTGGACCGGTAGATGATGTAAAAGCCAGGGAGTTGTCTTCGGCAGAGGTGGTGAAGATTTGACTTCCTGAAATGGGAAGCATGCCCCTGGGTGCTGCTGCTGTTGCTGCGACAGGATGGACCAACGTTTCTCCCAGGCCACTGTATGGTGACGCTGCATGATGTTGATGCAGGGCTGTGGTGCCAACGTTAGGTCCCTGGTCACGCTTTACTTTCTGCCCACAGATTCGACATATAGCCATGTTCACCTCCTCTGGTGTCTTGTCAAATAACTGCCACACCGCCGAGTAGGTGATTTTACCACCAATGCTCTGCACTGACTGACTGTTACCTCCGCTGCCTCGGTAAGCCCCCGTACCCCTACTTTCTGGGACCTGCAAAGTGGGTGGTCTAAATCGTGGCTGTTTGACTCCCAAACTCGCACTGCTGCCACCCTGCTGTTTGGGCCCACTCCCGATTTGGGGGGCTGCGAACTGCCTAACACCAAGCTGCTGCTTCTTCCCCCCAATGAAAATGATGAAGCTTTGCTTCCAGGGCCGGGAGGGGTAGTCGAATGTAGGTGACCGCCTAGGGCGGCCTTCCCCCCGGGCAGAAAAGGGGGACGGGAGGCAGGGGAGTGGGCTAAATTTTTCCTTTTGGGGGGGGCATTGTCCCTTGTTTAACTAGGGCACCAAAATCCCTTGTCCCACCCTCGCTTTTTCACCCGGCTCCCGTGCTTGGTACATCGATTATTTTGTGTTAAGCCGCCCCCCAAGGGGCGAAAAACCCTGCGCTCGCCATAAACCCCCTGCCCTTCCTCATCACTATTGCCCGCTTCTACAAGAAGAGTTATGTCTTCCCCACCTCTTTGCTGCCCATTTCCTAAATAGTTGGTCCCACTGATAGTGGGCAGAAGCCCAGCAATATATTTTCTTTGTGTGGAAAGCAACGGCAGAGGTGGGTTGAGGACAGGTGAGGGCCCCTACCTGTTTCCCGGGCCATCCCCAACTAAGGGTTTGTCTAAAAAATTTACCGACTTGGCTGGGTTTCAATGTCATCGGGAGAAAGTGAAGGGGCCTAGTAAACCCCTTTCGTAAAATTTGGGGGCTTGGTGGTAAAAAACGGTGTAGATAACAAGGGGTTGGGGGTCGCGGGGTGCCCTTGCTGTGATGTCCGCTCACTGTGCTGCGACCGTGCCAGCCAGGGAACCTATATTGTTTTTTGACGCTTTGTATATCTGGCCCCCCAGCTCGGTTCTTTCAAGCTGGGTGACGTTATCTTGTCAGGTGCATTCCCACTTCAGTTATTGGGTCAGTTTTGCCCTTAAGTGCCCAGGGGGGTTGAAGAGTGAAGCAATTCTAAGAGCGGAGTTTCTGTGGGTATACAAAACAAGATTGTATGAAAACAAAAAACCCCACCCCTATGATATTTGGCATGGGACAACTTTTTAAACTCCCGGGCGGCTTCTGCAGCCAGGGGAAATTGGTTTTTTTTTAAAGCGATTCGCTGCAAATCATTTTTTTGGTCGAAAGATTTTTTTTCAGAAAAATTTGGCGAACTCGGCGAATGAATTTTTTTAGAAATTCCCACCAAACTTAATCCAAAAAAAAATTTTTAAATATTTTAAATATAAATAATATATATATTAAAAAATCACGGCCCCTTTTTTTAGGTACACCTTAACTGCTCGTTAAAATTAATTTTTAATCAGCCCAAAC
>JAODAL010066055.1:0-17939 GCA_025379985.1 Phyllomedusa bahiana
ACTTTTCCCAAAAATAAACCACCCGCTAACCAAACCCCAGAATCCCCAACCCATTAAGACCACATATCACCAACACTCAGTGAACGAATAATACCACCACACCATGACCACATATCACCACCATATAGTGACTAAATAATACAAACTGACCATTACAGAATACAAACCATTATATTTCAACCAATATTACCGGCGTACAGTGACCATACAGTAGTGGATACCAGCTGTACACAGGCTCTGCAGACATATAAATGATTACAGTAAAGTTATATCTAGTGACTCACAGGAGACGTCTCTGAAGAGTTGTTCTCTTTCTCTTCTTCTTCTTTTCCATCTGTCCCAGATGCCATGACGACTACTCCCAACTCTTCACTGTAAAATTTACAAAACAAACATCTTAGACTCCTCACTTTATCAGCACTTCTCTACCAATTCCTATCTCTATACAAACTCCCCATCTATAGCACCTCATATGGTAGCCATGTAATGTGCCCCCTGTAGCCAGATAGTAGCCCCCTGTAGTCAGGTAGTAGCCCCCTGTAACCAGTTGAGGCCCCCCTGTAGACCATGATGCCCCCGTAGCCAATGATGCCCCCATAGCCAGTGATGCCCCCGTAGCCAGTGATGCCTCCAGAGCCAGGTGATGGCCCCCGTAGCCAGGTGATGCCCCTGTGGCCAGTAGATGCCCCCATGTAGCCAGTAGATGTTCCCCTGTAGCCAGTAGATGCCCCCTGTAGCCAGTGATGCCCCCCTGTAGCCAGTGATGCCCCCTGTAGAAAATGATGGCCCCTGTAGCCAGTGATGCCCCCGTGTAGCCAGTGATGCCCCCCGTAGCCATTGATGCCACCCCTGTAGCCAGTGATGCCCCCCTTGTAGCCAGTGATGCCCCCTCTGTAACCAGTGATGCCCCCTTGTAGCCAGTGATGCCCCCATTGTAGCCAGTGATGCCCCCCTTGTAGCCAGTGATGCCCGCCCTGTAGCCAGTGATGTCCCCCTGTAGCCAGTGATGCCCCCATTGTAGCCAGTGATGCCCCCCTTGTAGCCAGTCGTTTCCCCCTTGTAGCCAGTCGTTTCCCCCCTTGTAGCCAGTAGGGGTCCCCCCTTGTAGCCAGTGATGCCCCCAATTGTAGCCAGTGATGCCCCCCTGTAGCCAGTGATGCCCCCTGTAGCCAGTAAATTCACCCTCTGTAGCCAGTGATGCCCCTGTAGCCAGTGATGCCCCCTCTGTAGCCAGTGATGCCCCCCTTGTAGCCAGTATTCCCCCCTTGTAGCCAGTAGATTCCCCCCTTGTAGCCAGTGATGCCCCTATTATAGCCAGTGAGGCCCCCCTGTAGCCAGTGATGCCCCTCTTGTAGCCAGTGATGCCCTCTGTAACCAGTGATGCCCCCTTTGTAGCCAGTGATGCCCCTGTAGCTAATTATAAAATAACAAAAAAAGTACTCACCTCGGTCCACGCCTCCCGGTCCGGAGCTGCTGAGCTGTGTAAGCAGCGTGACGTCACCACGCTGCTTACACTGTCACGCAGCTCCCAGGGATCTCTTTGGCGGCAGAGCTGGCTCTGCCGCCGAGGGGACCCAGCGTCCCAGGGGGCGCGGTGAAAGCCGTGCGCCCCCTGCGACGCTGATACAGGGGAGGAGTTAGGACGGGAATGATCTGTCCCTCCTCCTCCCTGTAGCGGCAGCTGCTGGCTCTGCGCGACTGTTATAAAACAGCCACGCAGAGTCAGGGGTGATCCTCCCGGCGGGCGAGGCAGGCGGCGCCCCCCTCGGGTGAGCGGAGCCTCGGCGCTCTGGGAGATCACTCGCCTTACCCGCCCCAAGGAACGGCCCTGGGCCATCGTTAGCCAACGAGGGACCCGCTTGTCCACCGGAAATGTGGAACGACTGACCTTTGTCAAGATGAATCAGGCATGGATTGGCCAGGATTTCCACACACCAATGCCTTAGGCGTCAGATTACATCAGCCATGACGTCTCACCAAAACTTTGAGAAATGAGTCTGGGTTCAAATTTACCTGCCTCAGCCACTATTCTGATGCCGCCAAGCCCCCCCCTGATGCCACACATCTGCTGCCAGTTTTCTCCATCTGCCTACCACCATCTTTACCAGGGACTGGTATTGCACCCCCCCCTCCCAAACCCTGTCATTGTGCCACTCTATGACCTCATGCTGCTGCTGCTGTTGTTGGTGCCGGGGACCCCCAGCACTTGTCATTGTGGGACTCTCTGACCTCTGCTGTTGCTCCTGCCCTCACCTCCCACTTTGTCATTATGCCCTCTGTGGCCCCCTCCTGTTTTTGCCCTCCGAATTGTCTTGTGCCCCCGCTGACCTCATGTGCTGCTGTGCTGCTGCCTTTACCTACACATCGCTTTTGGCACTCCGGGACTGTTAGTGCCACCACCTCCACACTCTGTCATTGTTGCCACTCTTGTACTCATGCTGCTGCTGCTTGTGTGTGTGCCGTGACCCTAAGCACTCTGTTATTGTGCCACCCCTCTGACCTCATGCTGTTGCTCCTGCCGTCACCTCCACACTTTGTCATTATGCCACTCTGTGGCCTACTCCTGTTTTTGCCCCCTCCAGAATTTGTCATTGTGCCACTGTCTGACCTCATGCTGCTGCTGTGGCTGCTGCCTTGACCTACACACTCTGCCCATTGTGCCACCTGGGGCCTACCCCCTGTTGGTGCCACCCCCCAGAATGTCTTTTGTGCCACGGGCCCTAAAAAAACCCCCCTTCATGCTGCTGCTGCTTTTTCCTGCCGTGCCCCTCCACCCCTCTGTAATTGTCCCAAACTCCCCTTCCCCTCTTTCCCTGTTCCCTCCTCCCGGTCCCCCCCTTCCACACTCTTTAAATTGGCCACTCTGTGGCCTACTCCTTTTTTTTTGCCACCTCCAAATGTTTTTTTGTGCCACGGGTTCCTCCCCCCTTGGCGCAGCGGGTGGCGCTCCCATCCCTCCCCCACTCTGCCCCAACTTGCCACTCTGGGGGCCCTACTGATTTTCCCCCCCCCGAGCCCTCAGCTTTTTTTTTTCCAGCTGGCGCTCCCAAAGATTTTTATCGGGCTCCCAATTCCTGTTTCATTTTTTTGGTCATTTTTTTGCCCTCTTAATGCCCGGCAATTTTAGAGTGAAGCGATTAATTTAGCGGCGGCAGTCATATCCCGGTCAAAAATTTTAAAACACAGAAATTGTAGGGGGGGGGGGGGGAAAACCTAACAAAGCCCCTCTGCATATTTAAGCAGGGGCATAACGTTCTACAGCACCCTACCTCCCTGAAAGCCTGGAAAAGCTGTTTTAAAAGGGCAAATTAGCCCAAGTAATTCGGCCCAAAAAACAATTTTTGCGGAAAATTCAGCGAATTTGGGCCCGAACCAAATTTTTGAGAAATTGGGCCCCTCTCAAATACCCAAATGCAAAAAACTTTGGGTTTTTAACAAAAAAAAAACCCCTTTTTTTTTTTTTTTTTTAAATTTGTTGCAACAAAAAATTCTATAATTTGGGGAATCCTGAAATTGTAAGATGGGAAGAGTGCAAAAAGGGCCAAATGAGGCACCCATTTCCTCATAAAACCCTACAAAAAGTTTTTTGTTTGGCCCCTGCACATCCAAAAGAATTTTTTTGTAAAAAAAGTAAGCAAAGGGGCCAAAATGGGAAGGCGATAACATACATCTATTCCAAATGTCAGTGGCACACTAACAACTAAGTAAACATCAAAGGCATATAGGAAATTTGAAAATGCATTACTGCTAAGGAAATATGAAAACCTGGGATTCTTAGTTCACAGTTTTGATCAAAAATGTTTAAGCTCACCTCCCAATTGCGTCAAGGGATCCCAGCACAGGTGAGTCCTAACACTAAAACGTTACCTCTCTTGAAGCCTGTTCACACTACAACACCTCAAGGAGTGAAAAGAACTAGCTACTGAATAATCCTGCACTGGTTTAAAAGAGGTGGGTGGAGTGCAATAAGCCAAATAGGCACTCCTCATACAGACTACAAAAACTTTGGCTCTGCACATCCAAAAGCATTTTTTGAAAAAATGTAAGCATGGGTTTCCACTGGAAAGGCAATAACACTACCAATTTCATGGCACACTAAAAACTAAGTAAACACAAAGGCATATAGGACTTTTTGAAAATGCTTACGCTAAGGGAAAATAAAAAACCCGGGGATTTTAGTTCACATTTTTGATCAAAAATGTTTAACCCCCACCCCCCAATTTTGCGTAAAAGGGATTCCAGCACAGGTGAGTCCTAACACTAAAACATTCCCCTCTCGGGAGCCTGTTCAACACAACATCTAAAGGATGAAAAGGACACTAGAATAATCCGCAGGTTTTTTAGTGCAGCTGCCGGTACAGGGAGGAGGCAGGACGGATTGCTCCCCTACTCCTCCTCCCCTGTATGTATCGGTGCTCAGTCAGAGCGCCAATACATACACAGCAGCGTAGCAAGGGGCGCACGGCTTTCACCACGCCCCCTGCGACGCTCAGTCTCGACTCCCATCCATCCCAGGAGACCCCGGGAGCTGAGTGTAAGCGGTGTGATGACGTCACACTGCTTACACTGAGCCTCGGGACCTGGCAGCACTGCAGGGATCCTGGAAAGGTAAGAAAATTTTTATTATTTTTAAATCCTTAGCTACAGGGGACACTGGCTACAGGGGACACTGGCTACAAGGGGGACACTGGCTACAAGGGAGACACTGGCTACAGTGGGCAACTGGCTACCGGGGGCACCTGGTTACAGGGGGGACACTGGCTACAGGGGGCACCTGGCTACAGGGGGCACCTGGCTACAGGGGGCACCTGGCTACAAGGGGGGACACTGGCTACAAGGGGGACACTGGCTACAAGGGACACTGACTCCAAGGGCAACTGGCTCCAGGGGCAACTATCATGGCTGCTGGGTCTACTCTCTGGTTACAGGGGGGTATTACAGGGCTACATGGGCCACTCTCATGGCTGCTGAGGCAACTATCTGGCTACAGGGGCAACTATGGTGGCTAATGGGGCTACAGTCTGCTTACAGGTGGGTATTACATGGCTACAGGGGGCAACTATCTGGTGAAGCACTGTGTTGCATTGTGGCTCACTATTTTACGGGGTGGCGAAATTTCTTCACCTTGCCCTGAGTGCAATTTAGCCTAGGAACGGCCCTGCTTCATGGTGACGGCTGTTAAAAATAAAGATAAAATAAACACTACCAGGATTGATGTATTCTTTATTCCCAAAAAATTAATGACGGAGTCAGATGTCCTCCAATGGCGATGCAAAAAAAAAAAAAGTATTTTTATTGTGTAAAAGCAGTAAAACACAAAATTATTAATTTGGTATCACTGTAATAATCTTAACCTGCTCAGTACTGTTAACTTTATACTGAATAGTAAGTGAGTAAGCAAAAAATAAAATTAAAAACACTTCTAGGATTGCTGTATTTTGTTCATCTTGCCTCCCTAAATCCTTGGTAAAGATGATCAAAAAGACACATGAATCAAACCAAAATGGTACCATAAAATTTAACTCATCCTGCAAAAAAAGCATTTATACAGCTTCGTAAATAAAAATTACAGTTATTGCTCTCAAAATATGACGACCTAAAACACAATTTTTTACAACAGCATTTATACTGTGTACAAGCAGTAAAACATAAAAGCTGTGTAAAATTGATATTGTTGCAATTGTACTGACCCACGGAGTAAAGTTGTCATGTCGTTTAAACCCAAAAATCACAGCTGAATTTCCCTTTTTTTCTATTTTTACAGCCTAATGCAAAAAAACAAAACAAACAAACCTGTAAAACACCTATAGCCCCAAACACCTGCGAGATCAATATACTCACTAGACCCATAAATATACAGTATATCTTAGAAGGTGTAACTTTCAAAATGAAATCTTTTGAGGGTTATTTTTAAAGATTTAGCACTTGAGGGTGTCAGCAGACCTGAAATGGTACCTAAAAACATCCTAATAAAAATTAAGGCCTAAAAACCAGTATGTGCTCCTTCTTTTCTAAGATTTATGGTTGAGACAAAGCAGTATATTTATAAAACACTGAACAATTGGGGGAAATGAATGTTGAGTTGCATTTCCCTGATAACATCTACTGTGTTCCAGTAAAAACTTATTACCATTGAAAATCTTCAAAAAGTAAAATTTCACCTCCCTATTGCTTTCATTCCTGTGAAACATTTAGAGGGTTACCAAACATCCTAAATGTTTTTTTGAATACTTTATTTTCTAAATAAAGTGATTTATGGGGGGATTTAACTCTCAAACTCACATCAGAACTGGACTGGTTCCTAAATAAATATGTGTTGCAAATTTTCTTGTAAATGTGAAATGTTGCAACTAAATTTATAAGCTCCCTAATGTCTTAAAAATAAAGATTTAAAAATTGATGGTAAACAAAAGTAGACATATGTGTAAATTCTAGTTATAAACTATTTATGTAGTATAACTGTCTGTCTTACATGCAGAAATTTTTGAATTTTTAAAATGGCTAATCTTTCACATTTTCATATTTCTAAAAAATAAAACAGATGAACAAGGACTGTACCAACCAAAATGTATTACTAACTTATATGTCATGAGAAAACATTAAGTCAAATGGATAGGTAAGAATAAAAAAATTATTCCCACATAAAGTGACATGATTTGAAGAATAGGGGTAAGGTCAAAACTGTCTGTGACAGGTTAGAGTCTGACTGATTGAGTCTGTGGACAGGAGTCTTTTATAAAGGTCACTATTTAAGACAGCTATCTTTAATGCAGGTAACTGGTGGATTAGGAGCGTCTAACTGGTCTGTAGGAGCCAGAACTCTTAATAGTTGGTAGGAGATCTAATACGTATTTCTCTCAGCAAAATGCAAATAAATTTATATAATTTATACAATGTGATTTTCTGGTTTTAATTTTTGATATTCTATCTCTCAATGTTAAAATTAACCTACACTTAAAATTATAGACTGTTCATGTCTTTGTCAGTGGGCAAACTTACAAAATCAGCAAGGCTCAAATAATTATTTCCTTCACGGAAAAAATGTTATCTAAGAGATTGGACTTTTATGGGGCAACAACAATTATGTGTAACTATTTTTCTAATTGTTTTATTTGTAAAATGGTACAATGAACTTTTAATATTGTTTTAACATTTAAAAACAAAATTTTTACACCTATGCTTGTAGTCCTCCAATGGTACTTGACCACCAGGGGAGTGATTTATTGTCCACCATTATACACAGTATGTATATTTTCATACATGTATTTAAAAATGGTATCAGCCGCTCTGGGCTCCAGCAAAGCTTGCCAGAGAAGAGGCAGAGGTCGGTTGGTTATACCTTATCAATTCTGCAGGCAAGTGTCCGATGTGTCCTCATTTCTAATAAAGTGATCGTGCTTTTGTCGTTCACATTTTTTGCGCAATTCAGCAATTCAATATGTTTCTGCTAATAAAGTTCTCTCGCTTCTGATGCTAAAAATGCTTTTTTTTAACACATTCTGGAGCAAGAATTTGATTTTTTTATGGATTTTTGCGCTAAAATCCTTTTCTTTACAGATTTTGACAACTAAAAAAGTTCTCTTGCTTCTGACTCGAAAAAAATTATTTTTTTATGGATTTTGGCACTAAAATCCTTTTCTTTATGGATTTTGGTGTTAAAATCCTTTGCTTTACAGATTTTGGTGCTAATAAAATTCTCTCGCTTCTGATGCTGAAAATTCGTTTCTTTACGGATTTTGGTGTTAAAATTCGTTTCTATACGGATTTTGGTGTTAAAATCCTTTGCTTTATAGATTTTGGTGTGTTAAGGATGGTCTTTCAAGGGGACCTTCAGGTATATTGGATAGGTTGCCCAGTTTGGTATGATGAACCCGGGTCGTGAAGCAATGACACAGAAGACAGGTTCTTTGAGGACCAAATGCATAATTTATTAGATAAAAAGCATCCTGTTTATTTATACCCGTTTTATAGAGGGTGTTCCTTTGATTTACATAGCATGACATCAGATTTAAGAAACACATCACTAGATTTAGGTACAAAGTTAGTCGGAAACATGGCCTTATTTTTTTATGGACTTTAGTAGAGGTCACATGTTCTTATTCTTTTATCGAAAATAAACAGTTATTAGGGTTTTATTGAAGGTAGCATTTTATTACTTCACTGATTAGTTGGTTTCATTTGAGGTATCATGTATTAGCTTTATTGTTTTATTTGTCACACCAAAGTTTCACATAGCATCTGTGATTAAACAGATTTCTTGGGTACAAGTCAGCTAAAGCTAATGAGGGGAAAAGTTACAGAGAATCAACTCCTTAGATCTGGGCCCCCCATCTGGATACATTTTTAATGTCTTCCTTAACAAAATCCCCCTTTTGTGATGAAGATACCAATGCTTGAAATCTGACTCCCCCTCCCTTTAATGGATTTCCTATAATTTTCCCTTTCTGCTTTCCCGTTCCGTAGTGAAGTCGGAGACATCCGCCCGAGAAGGGCGGCCCCCGATAGACCCCTAAGTTGCCCTGTCTTACACTAAGTCTACAATACTCCAGGTCACACTTATATCTGGAAGTGTATCTCTGGGTACATGGGGTTACTATCCTTGTCATGGGGGGGGGATTCAGTGTCAGACAGCGCTACTTTCTATCATCACAAATCACAAGGGAATTGTCCAGAAAGATATTTTATACATTTTAGTAGATTCCATGGCATTCTTCACAGGGTGGTATGTTCAACATACATAGTATTATTATCACGGAGGCATCAACCATTCTTCAGAGGGAATCCTCGAGTAAGGGGGATACCAGCAACATCCACAAGTAATCAATATTGCTGCGGGACCACTGAATGAAATCAGCAAACTGGGACACTTAGTGGGCTCCATTTTCCAAACCATGATTCCAGACAGTCATTGAAGGGGTTCTCGATACCAGAATTTTCTGCAAGTTTCCTCAGATAGGGTTGTCAGTCCTTTCCAAGCCTTGGTGACACTACCATCAGGAGCTGTATTGTTGTGGGATGAAAGTACAACTATAAGATCCGAAACATTTGCAAACCCCCTTTTTCCGCCAAAAGCATGTCTAGTGCCCATCCTATTTTGCCATGTCATTAAAAGAGGTGGGCCCCATCTGGTCGCTAAACCTCTTATTGCATCTCTAGTAAAAATTAATGAATCTCTGTTGATTATAATAGATTTAATTATCCATCTACATTTTATTTACTGTAACCCACCAAAAGGAACCGATTCAAAACCAGTTGCTATCTGATTTCTGGCCTTGAACTTATCGGGCACTCCTCTGGGGGACTCTCTGTTGTCTATATAGATTTTTGATGTCAAAAGTCCTTGTGGTACAATCTCTCTCCTTTCTCTAGTGAAACCTTCAGTACTTAAAGTTGTTAATTCTAGATGTATTTTGTCTGAAGAGATTATTTGGAATGGCATAAGTATTTGCACCAGAGTGCAACTACCCACCCACTCTGATACCAATCTTGGTCTTACCTTCATATCTCCACCACATCCCCACCATAAGTCAGTTCTTGCCACACTCTGGGTTTATAAAACCATTTAGCTCATACTCATCTTTATCCTTGTCTACAGAGGGTGTAACTTCACAAAATTTCTGAGGTTAAATTTCCCAATACCTTTCCATTCCTGTTCTTTGGAAACAGGTGTAGTTTCCTGGATATGCCACAATTCTAGGGGGAATCTGATCCCCCTTTACTGCTGGTTACTTTGTGCTAGGATGTTAATATATTGTCATCTATAGGGTCATATGAGGCGTTGTATAGTGGACAGGATACAGGAAAGCCCTTTTAGGTTTCCATCCTCAATTTTTAAATGGTATTGTCCTAAAGGTGTGCCTAGCTGTTGCACATGCGATAACAATTTGTTCTTTGATTTTGCAGGGGCAGGTGTACCTCATCCAATTTAGCCACTCATTGCTATTCTGTGTAACTGTTTCTAGGGCGATTTTATCTTATAAGTCACTTCCTCTAAGGTAGTGAGGTCTAAATGGGGAGCGGTGAGTTAGGTGGGTCTGGTCTCCATGTCACTGCTATCTGGTTCTTGTTAAGGCTTTTAACCCCAAAAGGTTCCTTGTGGTTGACCCCTTGGCTGGGAAGATACATCCAATACATATAGGCCTTCATCTTTGGTGAGTGGGGGTCATTTATGTTTATTACATGGGGATTACATGGTTGTCCTTACCCTCAGTGCTTCTGGAATCACAATTCCATTTGGGGGTGATCCTTTAAATTAGGTATTCCTTTCTGAGAGGAGTGCACCTGTCTGACTAACCCTGTTCATAGGCTTCTGTGGTGTGTCTTTTTATCCCATGGGATCCCCTGTATTCCAACCTGATCTGACCAAGAGAATTGCAGTTTCATTCCCTGGTCTTGGTGACACAGATGTATGTTAACAGCCCCTGGGGCCCACCTGTAACCAACTTATCATTGTCATTCCCACTTGTTGTCCCCATTCACATGGTACCACCTTACAGAAATCAAATAGGGAGGTTGCTGATGGCTGGGTGGAACCACATAGTTACCACTTCCTCATTCTTGGGTTACAGCTCACATCCCCCTCCGTTTGAGGCTTGAAAAGGGTATATCACCATCATCTTGAGCAGAATCATCCATTCCGTTCCAGACGTTTATCAGTGACTTGCATGGATCCAGTTCGGCTTTCTTCATGTTCTTGCTGAGGTGTCTGTGTGAGGAGACCTGGAAAGGGACCATCAAATCTTGGTTCTAGCGGTTTTCTGGTAAGTCTCTTCACATCTACCCCAATCACCTGGTTGAAAGAATGAGAGCCCTCTTGGCTTGTCTGGATCTGGAATCTGAGTATATGTTGCTGCGTTGGTCTTTTGACTCTTAATCGCTGCAACGAGTGCGATAATCTCTGCTTTGTTGGGCCGGATACGTGGCCAGGCAAGTGGTTCAGCTGCGTACTCCTCAGTTTGGTGTGACCAATGCATAAACACAGGTGTAGAACCGGCCGTCTTCACCGATGCTTCTAGGCCACTTAACAACAAAACTCACTTCAACATTGGATTAGAGAGAGGTACATCAAAAACATGTGAAAATCTGATGTTCTGTGCCACTCAGGCTATGCAATCATGTTCAGTTTGTATCCGTTCTGCAACCTCTTCATCTGATAAGCATGAAGAATAGTGAGTGTCTCCTGCCCTCCCCCCCCCCCCCATTTGTCATCCACTACGTCAATGGGAATTAGAGTAGCTGGATTCAATGTCATGCATCGTTTGAGAGTCAATCATTTGGGGGCATGAAGCAGGGCACATTGAAGTCTGAGTTGTCTAGCCACAAGAGATATGCTTGACTTGGACCTGGTTAAGGATATTATATAGGTCATGCGGGGTGTAAATAGTGACAGATAATCCAGCACTATTTCGGATGCCTTGGTCCTACAGCAGTGGCAACTGCTGCCAATGCTCGGGACACATGATGGGGATCCTCTAGCGACAGGATCCAGTCTTGCAGAGTAATAGGGGGCCCAAAACTTTGGGCCTGTTTTGTGGGACCATGTTTTTTTGGACTAAAACCCCTCTTGAATGCCCCCCTATCTCCATACATACAGTAGAAACAGCTTTACTGTTAATCTGGGGCCTAAGGCTGGGGCTGAATGATTGCCACTTTCAGTGAGTAGAAGCACTCTAGTGCCTCTGGGTCAGTGGAAAGGGTCAGAGGGCAAACATCATAAAGGGGCTGCATCAAATAATGATGCTGATCATCACCCAGGGCCTGCAGTATGATACTAGCCCTAGAAATGTCCGAAGTTGTTGGACATCCTGTTGGTGGGTTGGTTTAAGGACTTGTCATAAAGCCCATGGAAAAGCTTCTTTCCCACCTCCCCTGGTTTCCTTAATATCCTAAACTCCTATATCCTTAGCTTCAATTTTCCCAGAATTGGTCCACTGTGTCTTGGGGACCCTGCACTACATCTAAGAGTGAAAATTGTGGATTCTTCCACTTTTTGTCTGCACCATCGTTCTAGACCCCTTAAAAAGTCTTGACCTGATTGCACTGTTTGGGCATAATTGTTACCATGTGAAGTATAGCGTGTTGCTACCGCCTTTTCTATATCATCCATGATGCTGCACTCTGGCTTCACCAATTTTTCCCTTCAATGAAGGGGATGCTAGATCGACCAGGTACAGTTGTAGGTATGATGCCAGAACCTGACATCCACCTGTTAAAAAGCCATTGGCAAGTCAAAAGGATATGGCATCTTTGAGTAATGCTATTGATCGTGTGGGGTCAAGGTTTATATGAGTTTACTGTATTTACACTGGTGCTCGGTGCTCATAGTGGCAGAATGGCCCAGGGGTTGATGTGGCCCATACGCGCCTTCTTCATTCCAAAACATTTCCTGTTCATTTTGGTTTTTGGAGACGGTCAGGTGTCTCCTCCTCATTTTTTTTCAGTGTCCTCTCGGTTTTTAGAACGGAGGAGAATAGTAGCAATTTGGATCATATTTTTTCTACTTTTTGTATAGACAGGATAAAACCCGTCGCTTTTTTTTTTTTTTCCTTGGCCTGGTCCCTCCCACAGGCTAGGCATGTGTAAAAACGGAAGCGGGATTCTTTTTGGCCCACAGACAAAAGCCCCATTTTTTCCCACTAAAAGGGCCACCATACAGGGTGTATGTGAGGGGGGTTTTTCTTTCTAATTTTCATGCTTTCCCCTACCCCTGGGCTGTCTCTTGTCTTTCTTACCAAATTTCCCCCCCCCCAGTTCCCCCCCTTCCCAAAAAAAACCCATACCCTTCCCGTTCCATTTTTTCGCTCCCCCTGGCCCCACACCCTTCTGGTTTGATAAATAATTTTTGATCTCTAAAACCCAGCCACCACTTGTCACTGGGGCAAAATGCCACAGTGAGGCGTCCAGTGGGTCATCACACACCCCCCATACTCTTTTTCCAACAACTTACCCGAACCTTTTAAAACAGCCGGCTATTTCCCTTTTTCGGTCACACTCCCGGTGCATCCCGCTTTCCTTTTGTTTAAGTGATTTTGCCTCACCCCCCATCTTGGCGGTAGTATGCCCTCCTTTTTAAAAAAAACTTGTTTTTGACAAGAAAAACAAAACGAACAAAACAAACAAAAAGTGAGGTAATAGAAAGATGGGGTTTTTTTGGGGGGAAAAAATTGGAAAAAGGGGGGGTATTGGGGATGTAGCCCGGACTAGTTTTTTACTTTAAAACACACCTATTGGGGGTCCCTTTCTCAGAAAAGGATTTTATTTATGAATCCTTATACAAGCCAAAAACGCTCACGGCGAAAATCATTCGGGCCCCTTATGTGTAAAACATGTAAATATATTTTAGGGCCCGTGTCTCAAGAGACAGGGTGGCAGTGAAAGCAGGGGGAGATACAAAGTCTTCACGCACAAAAAATTACCTTTAGAGTCTATAAATAGACCTGCAAGTTTTACAACCCTTTAAAGGAAAAGGGAAAAGAAACGACACACTTAAACAAACCTAACTCTTTCCTTCCTTTTTTGATCAAAGAACAAAAGCCCCCCCCCCCCCCCGTTTTCCTTTATCTCTCTCCTCTGACTGATTCTGAGTGCTTCCCCATTACCTTTCCCCCTTTTCCTCACCCCAAACTCCAAAAAAATTTTTTCTTGCAGCGTTTTCAAAACGCTTTACGATTCCCGGGCTACCCTTTCTGAACCCGACAACTGCAAAATAATATATTATATTTTTTAAAACGTGCAAAAAACATCATTTTAGGTGTGTAGCCCCCAAAAATGATTTAGGGCTTGGCCGTGTGACTATTTCCCCCAATCCGTCCCCCCAAATCCCACCGGTTCTTTTTTGGGTGGGAAAATTGGGACAAAATAAAACTCAACTTGGGATACTCATAAATTTTAAAAACCAAACCAAGGGTGAATAGCCCCAAAAACCCGACAAAAGGGAAAAAGAAAAAACCCAAACCCTTTTCTTTAAAAACCCCCTATTTCATTGTGGGCATAAAGCACATGAGTTTTTTTAAAATATGACCAAAAAAAGACATGGGGACCCCCAAAATACTCCCAACCAATTTTACCAAATTTAAAAAATATCCCCAAAGGATATTCCCAAAAAAAAAGGTTTTTTTGAAAAAAAAAACTGGTCCCGAAGCAGAAAGACTTGGGCTATAACATACCCCCCGGGAAATCCGGCAAACAGGAAAAGTAATAAGGGGGACACAGAGAATTTTTTAAGTTTAAGAACTTAAATGATATCTTTTACCTTTGGGACACCGGGGTTTTTGGGCTGTTTTGTCCCCGATCCCCTCTGCAAACGCCCCCGGGGTCTCCCCGAGATATTTGGCCCGTCTTCCCCAAACCTCACGTTGGTTTTCCGGGGGAAAACTTGTTAAGGAAAGGTCCCTTTCAAGGGGGGCCTTCAGGTATATTTGGATGGTTGCCAATTTGGTTTTTATGACCCGGGTCGTGAAGCAATGACACAGAAGACAGAGTTCTCTGGACCAAATCAAAAAATTTTATTAGTTAAAGCATCCCCGTATTTATAACCCCTTTATAGAGGGGGGGGGGGTTCCTTTTATTTAAAATAACCATGACATTATTTTAAGGACAAAAAATCACTTGATTTTGGTACAAAAGTTAAAATTTTTCGGAAACATGGCCTTATTTTAATTAGGGAGAGGTCAACAAAGTTCTTATTCTTTTTTCGAAACTAAACAGTTATTAAAGGGGTTTTATTGAAGGAAACATTTTTTTTTACTTCACTGATTATTGTTTCATTTGGGGGTATCAAAAGTATTTGCTTTTATTGTTTTTTTTTGGGCCAAAACCAAAGTTCCCCCCAAGCCCAAAAAGTATTAAACAGATTTTTAGGGTAAACAAAAATCAGCTTAAAAAACTTAAAGAGTGGAAAAGTTAAACCCAAGAATTAACCCCCTTAGAAACTGGACATATGGATTTCAAATTTTTTAAAGTCACCTTTAAAAAAAATCCCCCCCTTTTTTTTTGATGAAGTACCACTGCTTGACATCTGACAATCCCCCCCTTATGGATTTCCTAATCTTTTTCCCCTTTCTGCCCCTTTTCCCCTTTCCCTTTGGGAAGTCCCAAAACCCCCGTCCCGGAAGGGGGGGCCCCGAAGACCCCTAAGGGGTTTCCCTGTCCCTTTCCCTAAGGCCCGTACCCCCCACTCCAGGGCACACTTAATATCGGAAGTGTAATCTCTGGGTACATGGGGGATTAAACCTTTTTCAAAGGGGGGGGGGGGGGTAGTGTAAAACATGCTACTTTTTTAAACATTCACAAACCAAAAAAGGGAAAAGTCCCCGAAAAATTTATACATTTTGGGGAGATTCCAAAGGCATTCCCTTTACAGGGTGGGGATGTTTACAAAACATAGTATTAAATTTTCACGGATGCATTTAATCATTCTTTTTTTCCAGGAATCCTCGGGCAAAAGGGGGGAAAAACAAACAACTGCAAGAAAACAAAATTTTCTGCGACCGACCGCACTGAAAATCAAAAACGGACCCTAGATGGCTTCCCCTTTTCCAAAAACCCTGATTCCAAACCGTCCCGTGAAGGGGTTCTCGATACCAAATTTTCCCGCAGGTTACCAGAAAGGGGGAAGGGGTTTTTCAATCCTTCCAGAAGGGCCCTTGGGGACACAACCAAACAGGAAACTGTAATTGGGTTTTTGGGGTAAAGTACAACAATAAGGGCCGAACATTTTGCAAACCCCCCCCACCCTTTTTTTTTTTTTTTTTTTTCCCCCAAAAAGCCCCTGTCTATTGCCATCCAAAATTTTTTCCATTCCCCAAAAGGGGGGGGCCCCCTCTGGTTTAGCTAAAAACCCCTTTTTTTTGCATCTCTAGAAAAAATTAAAGGGAAACTCTGTTTTTATTATAATAATAAAATTTTTATCCAAACTACATTCTTATTTACTTCAAAACCCCCCAAAAAGAAAAAACCGATTCAAAACCCGCCCCTATCGGGTTTTTGGCCTTGAACTTAAACGGGAATCGGGGGGGGGCCCCCCTTGGGGCCCCTATGTTTTTCTAATAGAATTTTTTTTGTTTTCAAAAAATTTCCCCGTGGGAAAAAATCTCCTCCTTTCTTTTAGTGGAAAACCTTCAGCACTTTAAAATTGTTAATTCTAGATGTATTTTTGGTTTTGAAAGGAAATTTTTTGGGGAAAAAGGGATAAGTTTTTTCTTTCACCAAGGGGCAACCCCCAACCCCCCCACTCTAATACTAAAACTTTTTTCTTAACTTCATATCTCCCAAAAAACATCCCCCATAAAATCAAATTTTTTTCCACACTCTGGTTTTATTTAAAACCCTTTTAAACCCTCCCCCCCCCCATCTTTAAACCTTTTTTCACCCAAAATTTTAACTTCCAAAAAAAAATTCCGAGGTTAAATTTTTTCCCCAAAATCTTTCCATTTCCCCGTTCTTTTGGGAAAACAGGTGTAGTTCCCTTAAATTGGGCCCCAACTCCCAAGGGGGGATCTGATTCCCCCCTTTTAAAATGCCTGGATACTTTTTTATCCCAGTAATACAAAAATAGTTAAAAATATATTGTCATCTATAAGGGTCATATAGGGGGTTGGGAAGGGACAGGAAATAAAAGGAAAAGTCCCCTTTTTTTGGGTTTTCCCCCTCAATTTTTAAAAAAGGAAAAGGGCCCTAAGTGTGGGGCCCACGTTTCAAAATGCATACAATTTGGTTTTTTTGGTTTTTTAAGGGCAAGTGGGTTTCCCCACCAAAATTTAAGCCACTCAATTTTTTTTTTTCTTGTAAAACCCGTTTTTTTTAGGTGCGAATTTTTTTTCTTCAAAATCACCTTCCTCTAAAGTAGTGAGGCCCAAAAGGGGTGAGGGGGGGTGAGTTAAATGGGTCTGGGCTCCCCTGTCAAAAGCTATCCTTGGGGTTTTTGTAAAAAGGGTTTTTTAAAAAACCCAAAAAGGGTTCCCTTTTGTAAACCCCTTTTGGGTGGGAAAATACAATCCTTAAAAAAATAAAAAAGGCCTTCATCTCCTGGTTTTTGGGGGGTCATTTTTTTATTACATGGGGGGTTAACAGGGTCCTTTTTCCTTACCTCAGTGCCCTTCCCTGGATCACAATCCCCCTTTTGGGGGGGGGTGATCTTAAAAAAAGTCATATTTTTTGCCCTTTCCCGGGGGGGAAAGGGGGGCACCCTGTTCCCGACTAACCCCGGTCATAGCTTCCCCGTTGGGGGTGTAAACCCCATGAAACCCGGCCCCCTTTTTCCAACCTGCCCCCTGAACCCAAGGGAATTGCAGTTTTCATTTTTTCCCTTTGGCTGGTGACGATTGATGTTAAAAGTTAAAAACCCCTTGGGGTCCCCCTGTAAAACCCAAATTTTTCATTGTCATTTTTCCCCCCGTGTTTGTCCCATTCACAAAGGTACCCAAAAATTCCCGGAAATTCCCAAAATAAAGGGTTTCTGGTCGGCCTGGAGGGGTTGAACCACATAATTTTCCCCAACATCCTCATTTTTGGGTTTTCCCAAACCAGCTCCAGCCCCCCCTCCGTTTGAAGGGTTTAAAAAGGGGAATATCAACCAAACAAAAAAAGAGCAAATCATTCCTTTCCCGTTCTAAGAAGGTTTACATTTATTTGCATGGAAACCAGTTCGGGGGTTTTTCCTTCAAATTTTAAACTGAGGTGTCTGTGGTGGGAAACCTGGAAAAAACCATCCAAAAAATTTTTGGTTTTTTAAAAAGGTTTTTTTCCCGGTTTTGTTTTTTCTTCACAACTAAAAACCCCCAAAACCCCCACCTGGTCCGAAGAGGGAAAAAGAGCCCCCTCTTTTGGGGCTTTTCTTTGGGTTTTGGAAAAGAAAACAAGACCCTTTTTTTTATGTCAATAAAGAGCCTCTTGTGCAGATTTTGGACAAAACAAATAGAAAGTCACATTGAAGGCGTAAA
>JAODAL010066056.1:0-17939 GCA_025379985.1 Phyllomedusa bahiana
AAGCCAAACCCCCAAAAAACCACCAAAAGCCCTTATGGCACAGAGAGTAAAAATTGCAGGAAAAAATGATTTTGAAACAAATTTATTTGAAAGAATTTTAATACGCAGTCTTTTCCAGCTGCTTGCCCCCAAAGCAGCAAAAAGCCTTTACAACATCAATAAAATTATCCAAATAAAATTTTTTTTTAAAAAAAAACATTTTTGGGGAATGGGGACTTGCTTACCCCAAAAGCTGGAAAAAAATGATGAACTTTCGGACACTTTAAAAAACTTGGACGAAAAAAATGCTGTTAAAACCACATTTTTTTTTTCCCATGAAGTGCCGAGCAAGTTTGGGGGCATTCACCCTTTTTTGGATACTCAGAAGTCGATTGGGTCGGAAAATGCCCAAAAACATCTGTTGACCCACAAATAGTCATGGACCATGACTTAAGGCGGTCTCTTTGGTCTGATTTGTGCCCGCTTTACAGGCATTGGTGATTTGGGGAAGATATTATCAGCAAAAGTTGAAATCCGCTGTTTTTAGGCTTATCGAAACTTCCGATCAAAAAATTTTTGGTGATAGTTTAGGTGACTCTTACGATAATCTATTACAAACACCCCCATTTTTCAGCTTTTCCTGTCTTTTTTGGGGGCCGCTAATCACTTCGAGGATAGAGGAGGGTAGGGATGTCACTCATGACTGGGGCGGTGTAGGATTCCAGGGCTGCAAAAATCACGTGCCCCTCATTTTATCTATGCAATCTTTCCTTTCAGCTCTTTTTCTGTCTATCCCACTTCCCCAAGGACGTGTCTGCGTTTAAACGATAGCTGTTTAACAGCTCGAGAGATGTTTTTTCTAATACAAAAAACCCCTTCCACCTAGCTATAGTTTGGAATAGAGTTAGATTAAAGAATTTCACTTCTTAGAGAAAATTTGAAAGATATCTTCTGGTGTGTCCAGCCACGGGTCGGCGGGGACGGGGTGAAGGCTGAGGGGGGGTGCGGCAGGAGGGGAGGCTTTGGAAAGGAAGGGAGATATTGTGCAGCTTAGTGTGTTCTGTGATCTTGAATTGAAAAATAATTCTTTTTTACCATTTTTTTTGGCCACAGACGATAGGGGGTTTTATGTCCCTGTTTTTTAAGTTCATTGAAATCATGCGTGTCAGGTTCCCAAAAAACGCATAACTTACCCCTAAACTTTTAAATGTTTTATTGAAGCCCATGCATCTGTTTGGTGCAAAGAGCTCATTGAGCATTTTGTTTATAAAATTTTTTTATAGTAAATTAGCCTTTTTGGGGTGCGAAGGCCACCAAATTTTAATCATATTAATCCTTTTTCCCCAATTTTTAAATTTTGTGGGTTTAACAGGTTTAAAGTCATCGTTTCCGGGACAGGGATATCAAATGCCCAGTTCAACTTAAATGAGGTTCAAATAATACTCCTTTATGGCACTTTTTAATTTGTGGTCAGCGGGCGTAAGGGTCATGCGTGGTACAGGACAAGGATAGGAGTATTTGGGGGACTTTTTTTCCTGTACTCTTGTTCTAATTGTCTTGCTCAAGATTAACACGTACCAATTTCCTGTTGTGGATTTAATTCCAGCTTCTCGACCCCTGTTTGGGTGTAAGAATGAAGCGTTGTTCCCCTCCCATAGACTTTAATGGTCATCGGGGATTATTATTATCGGGTTCGGATATCGACAGATAATTGCCCATACGATATTGATCCGTAAAAAAATTGACACAATGTCATCACTGATAAATAAGGATTGCCAGTGCTCACCATCATCACGTTGCTGACGTTGTTCCACAATGACATTAGAATGTGAAGCAGACACAACAGATGTCTCGAGTTGATCAATGAGCACGGTCTCAAATTCCTGCATTCTACAGTCAATTTGTGTGGATATAAGGAACGTGCTGAGTTTCGCTTTGTAACGTGGATCAAAGAGGGTGGCCACCCAGTTGTCAACCTTACAAAGCCTCATCACCCAACTAGCTGGTGAAAAGCTCCGCATCCTGGTGTCTTGAGTTATGTGATCCCCTGAGGAACCCTCTGCTTATTTGGAGGGGGAAACGCATCGGAATGTGATTTCTACATACAAGGACAGTAAGAATCATTTTGTGAATACCTGTGTTTACCCTTTAAAGTGTATCATGTATGTGGTATAACTATTAAGGCTTTTTTTGTGACCACCATTGGAGTTGTTTGTGTGTAAGGGCTGTATAGGGAAAGCCTTTTAGTGGTGGGGCCGGCCCTTTTTGGAGCGATGTCCCCACTTATTTTGTAGGATTGCAATAAGGGTGAGAATAGACTATCATTAAGGTTACCTACTAAAGTGGTATATAGTGTGGTGGTCACTAAGTAATCCATTACCTTTTTGGTTATATAGTGTTTACGCTTTTCCCAGTTTGGGTGGTAGGATGTCCAATGACATATTTAGTAAGGACTAGTATTTTTTAATTTTAATTTATAATTATTAAAAGTTATATTTTAGAGTCAATTTTGTATATTTTCTCTTTGATTCAGCATCAACACAGCCCTGACTTGCCTCAGATGCTGTACCCTGAGACCTGAAGCGCCACCCTGCACCAGCCCTGGACCCCGAACCACCACTTAACGAAGACCTCTAATGTTGGGAAACTGTCTGGCCTTCTTGATCTGACAGCGAGTAAGGCTCTGTGGGTGACATGTATGAATCTGGCCGTGTCGGAAAGCAGGTTTTCGACAGATTTCAAGCGAAATTTGCGCCTCATGTATGTCGGCGCCCGAGGTGCGCTCATACATGCGGGAAAAAGTTCCCTGCGCCTCGTCTGTGTGTGAGGCGCAGTGCGGGACTTAGGCGCAGAAGGGACTGCACCTAACATGTATTCCGATTCGAGACAGGCTGGAAATGAGCGAAAAATCATTAAACATGTTAGTGAAGAGCAAAAAGAGTTGTCTTTCAAATTAATGAATAGAGTGAAAAAATCAAAGCTGTCTAAAAGCGAATAAATGTAGTGAAAAAGTGGATCATTTAAAATTAAAGGGAAAATATATAAGATCGCTCAAGAAATAAATCTCAGCTCTCAACTCCGTGAGGCATGGAGTATGAATCAAAAAAACGTTTTTATTACGTGTAAAACATTATCTGAAAAAGAGCTCAAACCTTCTAAAAAAAATACATATAAATAAATACATATAAATACATATACAATAAAATCACTTTCCAAAAATCAAGAACGGCGCAAAATCAGGAATTTGGATATTGAAAATTGCCGGGAAATACAGTAATTCAAATTCTGTAAGCGCTTCTCATTGGTCGGCATAAACCAGCCAATCAAAATAGGTGCGACAGTGACCCATTATAACCTGTTGAGAAGTATTGACCAATCAAATGCAAAGGTGGGACAGTTCAAAATACAGTAAAAAAGACAGAAAAGAGCTGATTGGTTGAGCTAGTGGGGGCTTGGCTATTCTGGCCAATCAGAATAGGAGCGACAGTGAACCATTATAACCTATGGAGAAGTATTGACCAATAGAGAGCGAGCTACTTTGTCCCATTGTAGTCTATGGAGAGATGGGGGCACTGAAATCTCAGCGCCGTGTGGCATGGAGAATTAGTAAATAAATCGTTTTTATTAGGTGTAAAACATTCTCTGTAAAAGAGCTAAAACCTTCTATAAACATACATAAATAAAATCCCTAACAACGCGTTTGTCGCCGTCACCGGCGCTACAGCAGATATTGGGATATAGAGAATTGCCGGGAAATACAGTAATTCAAATTCTGTAAGCACTTCTCATTGGTCGGCAAAAACTAACCAATCAGAATAGGAGCGATAGTGAACCATTATAACTAGAGATGGGCGAATTTCTAAAAAATTCGATTCGGCGACTTCGCCGAATTTTTCGACAAAGTTTGTTTTGGTCCGAATTACGTTAAAAACAGCTATTTTCAGGCTGCACAGAGCCTGTAGGGTGCTGTAGAATGTTGTGCCATGCTTAAATATGCAGAGGGAGCATGGTTTGGTCTTCATACAATGTTGTGTTTTAGTATGACACGCATATGACTGCCGCCGCTCTTGGAATCGCTTCACTATAAAATTCCCTGGGGACTTAAGAGGGCAAAACTGTCCAAAAAACTGAAGCGGGAATGTAGCCTGATAAAGTCATGGCAGCGAAAGCTGGAAAAAAAACAAGCTGAGGGCTCAGGTGGCAACATCAGTAGGCCACAGAGTGGCACAGTGACAGAGTGTGGAGGTTACGGCAGCAGCCACAGCAGCATGAGTTCAGACAGTGGCAGAATGACATTCTGGAGGTGGCTAAAACAGGAGTAGGCCACAGAGTGGCACAATGACACAGTGTGTAGGTTACGGCAGCAGCCACAGAAAGCAGATGAGGACAGACAGTGGAAAAAAAAACAATGACATCGGGAAAGTGGCAAAAACAGGAGTAGGGCCACAGGAGGTGGCACAATACAGAGTGTGGAGGGCCCACGACAGCAGCCACAGCAGCAGCATGAGGTCAGACAGTGGCACAATGACATTCTTGAGGTAGCAAAAACAGGAATAGGCCACAGAGTGGCACAATGACAGATTGTGGAGGTCATGGCAGCAGCCACAGCAGCAGCATGAGTTCAGACAGTGGCACAATGACATTCTGGAGGTGGCAAAAACAGGAGTAGGCCACAGAGTGGCACAATTACAGAGTCTGGAGGGCACGGCAGCAGCCACAGCAGCAGCATGAGGTTAGACAGTGGCACAATGACATTCTGGAGGTGGAAAAACAGGAGTACGCCACAGAGTGGCACAATGACAGGGAGTGGAGGTGACGGCAGGAGCAACAGCATGAGGTCAGAGAGTGGCATAATCACACAGTGTGTAGGTCATGGCAGCAGCCACAGCAGCAGCATGAGGTCACATTGGCACAATAACATTCTGGAGGTGGCAAAAACAGGAGTAGGCCACAGCGTGGCTCAATGACAGGGAGTTTAGGTGACGGCATGAGCAAAATCATGAGGTCAGAGAGTGGCATAATCACACAGTGTGTAGGTCATGGCAGCAGCCACAGCAGCAGCATGAGGTCAGACATTGGCACAATGACATTCTAGAGGTGGCAAAAACAGGAGTAGGCCACAGAGTGGCACAATGACACAGTGTGGAGGTGAGGGCAGGAGCAACAGAATGAGGTCAGAGAGAGGCACAATGACATAGTTTGTAGGTCACGGCAGAAGCCACAGCAGGAGCATGAGGTCAGACATGGCAAAATGACATTCTGGAGGTGCAAAAAACAAGTAGGCCACAGAGTGGCACAATGACACAGTGTGTAGGTACGGCAGCAGCCACAGCAGCAGCATGAGACAGACAGTGGCACAATTACATTCTGGAAGTGGCAAAAACAGGAGTAGGCCACTGAGTGGCACAATGACAGAGTGTGGAGGGCACGACAGCAGCCACAGCAGCAGCATGAGGTCAGACAGTGGCACAATGACATTCACGAGGTAGCAAAAACAGTAATAGGCCACAGAGTGGCACAAGGACAGATTGTGGAGGTACGGCAGCAGCCACACAGCATGAGTTAGACAGTGGCAGAATGACAATTTCGGAGGTGGCAAAAAACAGGAGTAGGCCACAGTTTGGCACAATGACACGGTGTAGGTTACGCGGGAGCCACACAGAGCAGAGGACAGACAGTGGCACAATGACATTCTGGAAGGGCAAAACAGGAGTAGGCCAAGAGTTGGCACAATGACAGAGTGGGAGGGCACACAGCACCAAAGCAGCAGCATGAGGTCAGACAGTGGCACAATGACTTTCTGAGGTGCAAAAACAGGAATAGCCACAGAGTGGCACAATGAAAAGATTGTGGAGGTCATGGCAGCAGCCACAGCAGCAGCATGGGGTTCAGACAGTGGCACAATGACATTCGGAGGTTTGGCAAAAACAGGAGTAGGGCCACAGAGTGGCACAATTACAGAGTCTGGAGGGAAACGGCAGCAGCCACAGCAGCAGCATGAGGTCAGACAGTGGAAACAAACATTCTGGAAGTGGCAAAAACAGGGGGGTAGGCCACAGAGTGGCACAATGACAGGGAGTGGAGGTGGGCAGGAGAAACGCAGAGGCAGGAGTGGCATAATCACACAGGTGTAGGTCATGGAGAGCCACAGCAGCAGCATGAGGTCAGACATTGGCACAATAACATTCTGGAGGTGGCAAAAACAGGAGTAGGCCACAGCGTGGCTCAATGACAGGGAGTTTAGGTGACGCCGAGCAAAAAATGGGGTCAAGAGTGGCAAAATCCACAGTGTGTAGGTCATGGCAGCAGCCACGCAGCAGCATGAGGTCAGACATTGGCACAATGACATTCAAGAGGTGGCAAAAACAGGAGTAGCCACAGTGGCACAATGACACAGTGTGGAGGTGACGGCAGGGAGCAACAGCATGAGGTCAGAGAGTGGCACAATGACACAGTGTGTAGGTCACGGGCGCAGCCACAGCCAGCAGCAAGAGGTCAGACATTGGCAAAAAGACATTCTGGAGGAGTCAAAAACAGGAGTAGACCACAGAGTGGCACAATGCAGAGTGTGGAGGGCACGGCACAGCCACAGCAGCAGCATGAGTTAGACATGGCATAAATTACATTCTGGAGGTGGCAAAAACAGGAAAGTAGGCCACAGAGTGGCACAATGACACAGGTGGAGGCAGGCAGTAGACACAGCAGCAGCATGAGGTCAGACTTTGGCACAATGACATTCTGGAGGTGGCAAAAACGGGATAAGGCCACAGAGTGCCACAATGCAGAGTCTGGAGGGCAGGGGCAGCAGCACAGCAGCAGCATGAGGGTTAGACAGTGGCACAATGACTTCTGGAGGTGGAAAAAAACAGGAGTAACCCACAGAGTGGCACAATGACCAGGAGTGGAGGTGCGGCAGAGCAACAGATGAGGTCAGAGAGTGGCACAATGAACATTGTGTGGGTTTTAGGGCAGCAGACACGCAGCAAGAGGTCAGAACGTGGCACAAGAATTCTAAGGTGGGCAAAAAAGGAGTACCCACAGGTCACAATGACAGAGTGTGGAGGCAGGGCAGCAGTCACAGCAGCACATGGTTTAAAGGGGCACAATGACATTCTGGAGGTAGAAAAAACAGGGTGGGCCACAGAGGGCACAATGACACAGGGGTGGAGGGCACGGCAGAACACAGCACAGCAAACGCACAGAGGTAACAGCAGACTTTTTGGAGGGGGAAAAAAACAGAAGTAGGCCACAGAGGGGAAAATAATAGAGTGGGGGAGGTGAAGGCAGGAGAAACAACAAAAGCAGCAGAATGAGGTCGAGAGGGGCACAATGACACATTGTGGGCACGGCCCCCGCAACAGCCAGCGCATGGGTCATAAGTGGCACAAACACATTTGTGGAGGGGGTTTGGCAAAAAACCACTCAGTCCCTTTTAAAGAGGGTTTTTGGTGCAGATGGAGAAATGTCGGGGATGTGTGGCATCAGATGGGTGGCGGTATCAATAGTGGCTGAGGCAGGTAGTTTTGAATCCAGACTCATTTCTCAAAGTTTTGGTGAGGCTCATGGCTGATGTAATCTGACGCCTAAGGCATTGGTGTGTGGAAAATTTCCCGGCCAATCCACGCTTTAATTTATCTGACAAACGTCAGTCATTCCCATTTCCTGTGGACAAGGGGTTCTCCTTGGGGTTTAAAGATGGCCCCCCCCCCGCACAGAACACTCGCTCTGATGCCACACTACGGCCGGGCAGGACAGCTTCTCCACTGCAAAACTCGGCAAGTTGCGGCCACACATCCAGTTTGCCTGCCCAGAAGTCCAGCGGATCTTCTAATTGGGGTGGCAGAGTGCTGTCCAAGTAGGCCACGACCTGTTGGTTCAGGGACTGCTCCAGGTCCTGCTGCTGCTGCTGGTAACTGCCCTCCTCACTAGGCGGGTGAAGGAAGCTGCTCATCAGTGACTCCAGACTTAGGTTGCTGCTGATGGAGCTGGTACTTGCTCCTATCCACCCACCTTCCGCCAGCAGCCGCGGCAGTAGTACGTGAGTGCTGAAGAACCCCCCCGGTCAGACCTGTCAGAGGAGGTCCTCCCTCACGGCAGCTAGGAAAAAGGCTCCCATTTTGGACCGGTAGCGAGGGTCCAATAGGGTGGAGAGCCAGATGTCATCCCTCTGCAGGATGGTGACTATTCGGCTTTTCACTAGCCAGGCAAATCAGCATGCTGCGGGCCATCTGCATAAGTGACTCCGAGGGGCTCCCTGCCTCCATCTCCACTGTATACTGCCATGGTGCTTGCGGGTCAACTGCCTCATCTTCCTCCTCTCCATCTGCCTCCTCCACTGCCCTGTCCTCCTCTCTTGTCACCTGAGTAGAAAATCCACTCATTCACCAGACAATTTTTCTGCTCAATGTCCTCCTCCTCCTCAGTTTAGTCCCCACCGGACTCATGTGGCCGCGAGATGTAGTCGCCACGTCTCCAGTCCTCTGCCCAGACAGATTTTTTCAGCATCTTTTCCAGGACATGAAGCAGTGGAATGACGTTATACATCCCATAGTCCTGGCGACTGACAAATAATGTCGCCTCCTTAAATGGCCTCAGCAAACGGCAGGTGTCACGCATAAGCTGCCACTGGCTGACATCAAAGTTACACAGGGGGAGTACTCCTGTCCGCCTGGTTTCATCAAAAAATCGTTAATGGCCTTTCTCTGTTCATACAGTCGGGTCCAACATGTGCAGGCTGGAATTCCAACGGTGGAACATGTGTGTTGGGGGAGGCCGTTCTACCACTGCAACTCGAGGAGGGTGTTCCGGGCCCTTTGTAGGAATGGATGAAGTGCATGCACAGTTTCCGGGCCCATTTTCAGAATCTTCTGAAGATCGGTGGAAGGCTTCAGGAACCTTTTCAAAAACCAGATTGAACACGTGCGCCATGCAGGGGCGATGGACCATCCCTCCTCGGTGCAGCGCAGACGCCATGTTCCTACCATTGTCCGTCACCATGGTTCCGATTTGCTGTTGGCGCGGAGAAAGCCACACATCGATTTCTTGCTGCATGACGCGGAGCAGTTCCTCCCCTGTGTGACTTCGTTCGCCGAGGCAAGCCAGGTGTAGAACTGCGTGATACCGCTGTGCCCTACACATGTGTATGACGGAGCAGTACTTGTGGAGGCTGAGATGGTGGTGGTGGTGGAGGAGGAGCGGACATTGGCGCAGAGGCCGCAGTTTACAACGTGGGGGGAGAAAGCGGCGTCTCCTGTCCAAGTTGTTGGTGTGCCTGGGCAGGAAGCACATTCACCCAGTGGGCCGTAAAAAACATGTACTGGCCCTGACTGTAGTTACAGCTCCAGACGTCCGCGCTGCCATGCACCTTGGAACAAACCGATAAGCTCAAGGACTGGCCCAGATTCTGTTCTACATATTTGTGAAGTACTGGTATTGCCTTTCTGGAAAAGATATTACGGCTTGGAACTCTCCACCTCGGCTCGGCAAAAGCCATTAGTTCTATGAACGGTGCAGAGTCCACCATTTGGAAAGGGAGGGACTGCAGTACCAACAACTTGGACAGGAGCACGGTCAGCTTCTGCACTTTAGGACGGTTGGTCGCATACAGTTGTCTTTTTGCAATCGCCTCGATGAACGACTGCTGGCGCCATGAGTAGCGAGGAGCAGGAGCATCTGGACCGGGAGATGATGGCAAGAAGAAACAGCTCCCTTCTGCAGAGGTGGTGGAGCCTTGACTGGCTGCAATGGCATGCGTGCCACTGTTCGCTGCTGCTACTGTTGCTGTGGCGGCAGGATGGACCACCACATCTGAGCCACGTTTCTTCCAGGCCACCGGATGGTGACGCTGCATGTGTTGATGCAGGGCCATGTTGCCAACATTAGCTCCCTGGCCACGCTTCACTTTCTGCCCACAGATTCTACATATACCCATATTCGGCTCCTCCGGTGTCTTAGCTAAGAACTGCCACACCGCCGAGTAGCTGATTTTATCGCCAACGCTCCGAACTGAGTGACTACTGCCGCCAGTGCCTCGCTGAGCCCCTGTGCCGCTATTTTCTTGGACCTGCGAAGTGGGTTTTCTACCCCGTGGCCGCTTGGCTCCCGACCTCATACTGCTGTTACCCTGCTGACTCACGGCCACACAACCCACTTGCTGGCTGCGCCGCTGCCTGACGCGCAAGCTGACGCCCTCTTCTCCTGATGATGATGAAGCCCTTGCCTCACCCAGCTCCCAAGTGCGGTCGGCTACATCATCATTATTGTTTTTTTTTCATCGTCATGCTGCCCTCATCCCCGGTTTTTGGATCCCAGAGGTGACCCTCACAACTGCCCCTCCCACCCCCTTTTCCCCCATCTATACTTTCCCACTGCAAGAAGCGGGGATTTTGGGCCCCCTTTTCTTCGCGCAAGTAGTGCTTATGCCCCCTCAAATTGTTCATCCTTGCTTATTGTGGGCTGAGTCCGCTATAGTAGCTAGGCTGGGGGAAACCCGGAGGGGAAGAGGCGGGGGGGAAAGGGGGGCGTGCCCCGCCCCCGGGGGCCATGAACTAAGGTTGTGTCGACGTTCCCACCGACTTTTGGGCTGGGGTTGCAGATGTCATCTGGGGGAATGGATGCCCTGTAACCCCAATCAAGAACCATTGGGTTGCGGAAAAAACAGGGCCGCTAGTGACAGCGGGCAGTTGTGGCCTCACGAGTGACGCCTGTGCGACGTCCCTTTCGGCTCGCCGGGGGCCTGCCCCAGGAATGTTTTTTCCACTCCCACTCACAGGTGATGAGCCTGCCACCCTCTCTGTTGACATACTTTTTGTTCAAAAAATGTACAGAACTTTTTTGATAAAGTTTATCTGATATGTAAATAACACCCTGTTTTTTTGAAACCCAAATGAACCCACTAGAAGTTGGGAAAACCTTGGTTTAAAAATTGCACCCCAAAAGGGGCAGAAAAATTTACTTGTAGTGCGTTTAAAACCATTTCCCGCTGGACCCGTTTTGGCCTCTTGACAGAGCCCTTTTTTAAAAAATCGGGCATGGTCACTTTAATGTGAGAATAACTTTTGACACTTTCCCCTTCCATGTGATTCAGAGATGTTTTTCTTTACACATTGTGTTTAAAGTTTAGTAAGACATTTTGGCCCAAAAAAATGTTGTTTTTTTGTAAAAAAATATCAAAGAACCCCTTTAAAAAATTTTGAAAAATGAAACCAAATTTTTAAAACTTAAAAAAAATTTTGCATGTAAGACAGATAGTTATTCCCCCCAAAATAGTTTATAACTAGCAAAAAACCCTAGTCTTCTGTATTTTGGGTTTTTTTTTAAAATGTCTTTTTTTTTTTTTACGACATTAGGGCCCCCTTAAAAATTTTATTTAACCCAAATTTTAAAAATTTTCAACAAAATTTTGAAAAATATCCCTTTTTTAGGGCCGCCCAGTTCAAACGGGGATTTGATTGACCCTGTATGTTAGATACCACCCAAAAATGCCTCTTTCTAAGAAATACCCCCCTTAAAAAGTATTAAAAAACCTTTTTGGGGGAAAGGGTTTTTTAAAACCATTAGGTTTTAAAAAGGGAATTAAACCCAAAGTGGAAGTGAAATTTAAAAAATTTAAACTTTTTTTGCAGATTTTACATTTTTATAATTTTTCCCGGGGAATACGGTAAATGTGATCAAGGATATGCAACTTAATATTGTTTCCCCCCAGATTCTGCCTTTTTTCAGAGATACCCCCATATGGGGCCCCTATTTAAAAAAAAAAAATTTTTTTTGGTCAACCACAAACCCCCAGAATGGGAGAAAGCATTTTACGGGACTCGGGGGTCTCATTTTCATTACAAATTTTATTTGGGGGCCCATTTCGGGTTTTTGCGGACCCCTTTAAGGTGTTTTAAAAAACTTAAAAAAACCCCTAAAAATCCCCCATATTGGAAACTACCCCCCTTAAAGGGAATATATCCAGTGGTTTTTGTGGCATATCGCCCCAACAGGTGTGTCAAAAAAAATTTTTAGATTTAGGTTGAAAATAAAAAAAAAAATGTTTTCCCCAAATAATCTGCAATTTTACCCTAAAAATTGTTTAATTTTAACAGGCACCCTGGAAAAAAAAGCACCAAAACCTTGTTAGCAATTTTTCCCAAGTTCCCCAATCCCCCTTTACTTTGTGGGTTTTAAACTGTTTGTTTGGGGCATGGCAGGGTTTTTAAAAGGAGGGGATTTTTAAATTTTGGGTTTTTGGGGAACAAAAGATTGGGGTTTGGGGCCCCATGTTGCATTTTACAAAGCCCCCAAAAGTCCGGAAGGGGTTTTTAAAACCCTTTACGGGGAAGTCCCCCCATTTTGGATTCGCAGCCTCATAGATTAATCTGGGGGTTTTGGTTTTAACCACATTTTGGGTTGTACAGGTTTTCCCAAAGTTTTTTTTTTTTTTTTGCATTGGGTATTAAAAAAGAGTTTCCGCCATTTTTTTTTGGGGCCTCAATTTTACAGCGTTCCCCGTGCAGTATAAATGAAAGGATATTTTTACTAAGGGGGTCGGTACAATTGCAAGAAAATTGATTTTTTAAACGGGTTTTTTTTTTGTTTTAAATTTCTTTTACACAATAGAAAAGGGGGGTAAAAAAATTGGTTTTTTGTTTTTCCTGTTTGATCCCTAAAGTTTTTAGTTTTCTGTATTTCGGAGGATTATGGGCTTGTTTTTTTTTGGGGGTGAGGTTTACGTTTTTTATTTGGGAATTATAGGGATATATGCTTTCTTGGGGTTTTCCCTTTCCCATTAAGGGTTTTTGTGAGGCAAATTTTTAACAAAATTTCAGCATTCCCGGTAGAGTTTTTAATTTTTTTTTTTTTTACGCGGTCACCGTGCAGTTTTAATACATACTAGTATTAGTCAAAAAGGTTTGATACGATTACGCGATACCCAATTTTTATGTTTTTTTTATGTTTTACTGCTTTTACACAAATAAAAACATTTTATTCAAAAAGGAAAAAAAACCCTTTTTCATGCCAAAAATTCTGAGAGCCCTAATTTTTTTATTTTTTTGTTTCGGATCTGTTTTGGGGTTGTTTTTTGAAAAAGAGTTTAATTTTTATTGGTATAATTTTTGGGGGGACAAGACTTTTTGATAGTTTTTAAAACCGTTTTTTTTGGGAAAGGGAGGGTTTAAGAAAATTTCTGAAATTTTAGTAGGGGTTTTTTTTTTTTTTATTTTTAACGCGGGGACCGTGCGTATTCCCCTGACCAGGTTTTGCTTTCATCTCTGGGTTTGAATTTTGATTTCGGGATAACCCCATTTTTATAGTTTTTTTTTTTTTGAAAAACTTTAAAAAAAAAAAATTTTTATTGTGTTAAATAAAAATTTATGCATCGCTGTCTTTGAGAGGGATAATTTTTTATTTTTCATATACAGGACGTGTAAGGGCCCTTTTTTTTTTTGCGGGATTTTTTCCCGAGTCTTTTTAAATTTGGGACCAAAATTTGGCATTTATATGAGTTTTTGATTTGCCCTTTTTTTTCCATTTTTTGTGTGCAGGATGTACAAAAACGCAAATTTTGTGAAGGTTTTTTTTTTTTTTTTTTTACGGCCCTTCAAGGGACGGGGGTTTAAATTTAAATGACAGATTTATAGGGTGGGTTTGTTACGCATGCGGGGATAAAATATGGGTACTTTAAATTTTTTTTTTATTTTTTGTTTTGGGGGATTGGGGGTTATGGGTTTTTAAAGGGGCGGTTTTACCTGTTTTTATTTTATTTTTTTTTATTTGTGTTTTATTTTTTTCCTTTTTTTTTGACCTTTATTTGTAACTTTTTTTCCCCTTTTTTTTCCTTTTTTTTAAAAAGCAATCTTAGATTGGATTAGAAGGGGCCCCTGGTTTACATCAAAAGTGACCCCCGGGAAAATGCCGTTCACTTCCCCTGGGCCCTAGGTTTGGAGGGTCGCTGCGAACTGAGTTCGGCAAATCCCCGGAAGCAGGCAGGAGGAGTCACTCCTCCCGCTGCGGTTTCATTATCGCGCCCTGACAGGCTGGGGTTTAAAGAAGCGGTAATCACCCGCGGCCCGGGGTCATTTCCCGGGGGGGGTATAAAGGCATGCGGCCCGGGTAATTTACCGCTGGTTCCCTTTTGGGATCGCGCGAAGGGTCGCGCGCAAGCCAACCCCCGAGGGTACCAGGCGTATTTCAATACGTCCATTTTTGGGGAAATCACTTCCGTTTGGGCGTTTTGCATACGTCCAATGTCGAGAAGGGGTTAAAAACACTGTGTATTTTACTGAATATAAAAGCACAAACAGGCTTAATTAACCTTCAGATATGAATTATGCTACAGAATTTCTTCTTTGGCGGTGAAAAAGAACGTTTCTTTTACTAGGTACAACTGCAGAAAAATACTTAGTTAACCCTTGGATGTAAATTATGCAAAAGAAATGTGCTGCCAACAATTACCGTATATACACGAGTATAAGCCGAGTTTTTCAGCACAAAAAATGTGCTGAAAAATCTCCCCTCGGCTTATACTCGAGCCGACAGGGACGCTTCAGCTATATGCGGCTCCTCAGGGAGCGCATATAGCTGAAGGCCGAGTGAGCGCACAGTGTCCGGGCGCTGCGCTGGCCGGGCACTGTCCGCGATCCCTTCACCTATATGCGACTCCTCCGGAGCGCATATAGGTGAAGGGATACCACTGCGGGGCACAGAGCGAGCGCTCCGTGCTCCGCAGTGGCCTCCGGGCGGCCGCAGATTCGCGGCTGTCCTGAGATCCCGGCACAAGCAGCGTGTGTCATCACGCTGCGTGCGCGGCCTGATGACATCACCCGCCTGTGCCGAGAAGACAGGACAGCGCACGGGGGGCCGGCGAGCGAGGAAGCGGAGCAGCGAGGGAGACGGAGCAGCGGGGATCCAGGTAAGTGATTGTTTTTTTATTTTTTAAACTGCCTACACCTGCCTACAGCTGCCTATACCTGCCTACAGCTCACTATACCTGCCTACAGCTGCCTATACCTGCCTACAGCTCCCTATACCTGCCTACAGCTGCCTATACCTGCCTACAGCCGGCCCTACAGCTGCCTATACCTGCCCTACAGCTGCCTATACCTGCCCTATCCCTGCCTCCCGCTGGCCCTCTCCCTGCCCTATACCTGCCTACAGCTGCCTATACCTGCCTACAGCTGCCTATACCTGCCTACAGCCGGCCCTACAGCTGCCTATACCTGCCCTACAGCTGCCTATACCTGCCTACAGCCGGCCCTACAGCTGCCTATACCTGCCCTACAGCTGCCTATACCTGCCCTACAGCTGCCTATACCTGCCTACAGCTGCCTTATACCTGCCTACAGCTGCCTATACCTGCCTACAGCTGGCCCTATACCTGCCTACAGCTACCTATACCTGCCTACAGCCGGCCCTATTCCGGCCCTATACCTGCCTACAGCTGCCTATACCTGCCTACAGCTGCCTATACTCCCCTATACCTGCCTACAGCCTGCCCTATACTGCTTTATGGGGCCATATACCTGCCTATTACCTGCGTATGGGGCCATATACCTGCCTATAATCGCTTATGGGGGACATATAACTGCCTATTACATGCCTATGGGGCATATACGTGCCTTTTGGGACATTTTACCTGCAAATAGGGCCATATATATCTGCCTATAATTGCCTATGGGGGATTTTTAAACTGCCTATGTAATTTTATTGGTATCCATTTTTATTTTTAAAATTTACCAGTAGCCGCTGCATTTCTTACCCTAGGCTTATACTCGAGTCAATAATTTTACCCGTTTTTTGGGGCAAAAGTAGGTGCCTCGGCTTATACTCGGGTCGGCTTATACTCGAGTATATACGGTACCAGCTTTGTAACGTGTTAAAATGGCGTGTATTTTACGGAACACAACAACAGAAAAACTTGTAATTAACCTTCGGTTATGAATTATGCTACAGGCCAAATTTCTTCTTTGGCGGTGAAAAAAAACATTTCTTTTACTAAGTATAACTGCAGAAAAATACTTAGTTAACCCTTCGATGTAAATTGCGAAAAACAAATGTGCTGCCAACAATTACCAGCTTTGCAGCGTGTTAAAACGGTGTGTATTTTACAGAACACAACAACAGAAAAACTTGTAATTAACCTTCGGTTATGAATTATGCTACAGGCCAAATTTCTTCTTTGGCGGTGAAAAAGAACGTTTCTTTTACTAAGTACAACTGAAGAAAAATACTTATTTAACCCTTGGATGTAAATTGCGCAAAAGAAATGTGCTGCCAACAATTACCAGCTTTGTAGCGTGTTAAAACGGCATGTATTTTACGGAACACAACAACAGAAAAACTTGTAATTAACCTTCGGATATGAATTATGCTACAGGCAAAATTTCTTCTTTGGCGGTGAAAAAGAATGTTTCTTTTACTAAGTACAACTGCAGAAAAATACTTAGTTAACCCTTGGATGTAAATTGCGCAAAAGAAATGTGCTGCCAACAATTACCAGCTTGATAGCGTGTTAAAACGGCGTGTATTTTACGGAACACAAGAACAGAAAAACTTGTAATTAACCTTCGGTTATGAATTATGCTACAGGCAAAATTTCTTCTATGGCGGTGAAAAAGAACGTTTCTTTTAGTGACCACAACAGCAGAACAACCCTGAATTAACCCCTGGATCTAAATTGCGCAAAATAAAAGAGCATCCAAAAATTAAGTGGTATTTGGATTGTAAAAACGCTGTTTCTTTAACTGAATACAACAGCAACAGGCTTAGATAATCCTTGGATATTCAATGTGCTCAAGAACTGAGCAGATAGCATTAAAATGTATATGCATCTGAATTGGACGCACACTGGACTTCAGTTCCAATACCCCACAAAATCAGAATTAGAACGTAAGAGAGCAGTCTCTGAGACAAGCTGTGACACCCCCCAAAAATCGTTGTATAAAAGTGAGTTCTTTAGTATGAGATATCATAAGTAGTGTTGAGCGATTGCGTTGGCCATCGACATCGGTCGATGGTCGATAGTCGACCATCATCGACAAGATAGTCGATAGTGAGCAGTCGATTATGAGCGATGACCATTATAGTCTATGGGAGAGCAACAACACCTTCATTCTTACACCCAAACAGGGATGGAGAAGCTGGAATTAACATCGACAACAGTCAAATGGATACGTGCTACATCTTAGGCAACACACTTAGGTTATAAAAGCCACAGAAAAAAAAAACACACAACATTCACTATCCCCTGTCTTGTACCACAGCATGACCTTAAACCTGCATCACCACAAATTAAAAAGTGCCAGAAGGCAGTATGATTTGAACCATCATCTTACTTGAACTGGACATTGAATATCCCTGTCCTGGAACGCAGCATGAGCCCCAAACCTGCATGACCCCAGATTTAAAAATGCCGGAAAAAGGAGTCTTTCAACCCAGCATTTTAGTTTCACTGGACATTGACTATACTGTCCTGGGCCAGCAGATGACCATTAAACCTGCTGACCCACCCCATTAAAAAATGCCAGAAAAGGAGTCTTTAACCACCATTTTAGTTTCACTGGACATTGACTATACCTGTCCTGGCACAGCATGACCAAACCTGCTGACCCACAGATTCAAAAGTGCCAGGAAAAAAGGGGTCTTTCAACCACCATTTTAGTTTCAATGGACATTGACTATGTCCTGTCCTGGCCCACACATGACCCTAAACCTGTCCTGACCCCAATTTAAAAAGTGCCAGAAAAAAGGGGTCTTTCAACCACCATTTTTAGTTTCACTGGACATTGACTATATCTGTCCTGTACCGCAGAATGACCCCTTAAAAACCTGTCTGACCCACAGATTCAAAAGTGCCAGGAAAGGTCTTCAACCACCATTTTTGTTTCAATGGACATTGAAATGTCTTCCCCGTAACCCCAGAATGACCATTTAAAACCCGTCTGACCCACAGATTAAAAAATGCCGGAAAAAGGAGT
>JAODAL010066057.1:0-17938 GCA_025379985.1 Phyllomedusa bahiana
GGGGGGTCTACATGTATCAGGGTTTAACAAAAACATTCTGTCATAACTGGGGAAATAACTGATGAGCGTAAAAGGAGTGCGCTCTTTGATGCTATAGTTGGATCTTGGCCCTCAGCTCAGTTCTTTCTAGCTGGCGTTGACATTACCCTGCGTTCCCACTTCAGTTATTTGGTCAGTTTTGACCCCGTAACTGCCCAGATACATGAAGTGTGAAGCGATTCTAAGAGCGGCACCTGTCATCCGTGCGTCATACTAAAAAACAGCATTGTTTTAATACCAAACCACGCCCTCTGCTGCCAGGAAATAGCTGTTTTTTAATGCGATTCATCGTGAGTAAATTCGGGTCAATATAAATTTTTGGGAAATTCGGCCGAATCGAATTTTGGAGAAATTCGCTCATCTCTAGTTGCTATATTTGGAAATGCTATACTTAGAAGTGATAGATTTGAAAGTGATATGACAGAAATGGGACAGAAGTGGGCAGAAGGGGGCCAGGAGGATTGCTTTTTATGTGAGTAACTGGTCTTTTTTAAAATACACCTTGTTCACCATGCTCACTATTTCCATTTACCTTGCAGCAATCTGCCTCCTATCCTACCACCCAGTCATTTCCCCTGAGAATCTTATCAATATCAGCTCCTCCCTCCTTCCCTCACCTATGTAAACATTCCACATGCTGTTTTCCCTTTTTAACTACCCCAAAGCATCTGCTTACATACTGCCACAGAAATGCTGCTCATATACATCACTGAACCATCTGCTGTCACTCTTCATCCTCCTGCTTCTTGCTGCAGTTGACATCTCTCCTAACCCCAGCCCACCCTCCTCCTCTGCCTCCCATAAAAATCCGGCTAACGTGCTTGCTATTTGTTGTAAGTCTTTTCCAGCCTCTTTTAAATGTGCGTTGTGGAACTCCCGATCAGTCTGTAACAAACTCACTGCTGTTCATGACCTGTTCCTCTCTAACTCCCTCAACCTGCTAGCTCTCACATAAACATGGTTCCAGCAATCTGATACCATTTCCATTGCTGCTCTCAACTATGGCAGCTTACACTTCACCCACATCCCCAGACCTGAGAACAGGCAGGGTGGAGGAGTTGGCATACTTCTTTCTCCACACTGGTTATTCCTCTCTCACCCTCCCTCACTTTCCCTTTCTTTGAGGTCCACACCCCCAGACTCTTTCGGCCATTTTCTATCAGAGTCGCAGTTGTGTACAGACCACCCGGCTCACCCCGCCAGTTTCTGGATCATTTTGCTACCTGGCTCCCTCATTTCCTAATTCTAATAGAAAGCACAATTGGGCACCAAGGGGTTAAATTCTAGCCTTGCCTCACATATAAGCTTCATCTGCAGGATACAAGCCTGCAAACAAAAATCCGATCTTCACTCTCTTAGAATCAGTAATGGTGCTCAGCCCAAAAAAAAAGGAAATGCTCGATAAATCCAAACGTGCAAGGAAGAAGAATAGGGCGGCACTCACCCCTCCCGTGCTTCACAACCCCTTGTTCAGTACCAGCGGTATACATTGGAACGGGATTCATGGCTGTAAAAACGCCTACGATCGTTTCACGCGAGGTGCGCTTTCTCAAGGCATGTCAGGAAGTGACGAAGCATCCCCTTAAGAACTCCCTCATTGCCACACGTCACTCAATGAAACATCACATATGTAACAAAATATATACAAAATATCACAAACGTATTAAACCATTAAGAATTATAAAAACGAGGAAAGATCATTCCTATCGTTAAGTCCCAGAACACCTAGAGCCTCAGTGCGCAAAATCCATTGTGCTTCGCACTGCAAACGTCGGGTATGGCGGTCTCCTCCATTTTCAGGTACAAAGACCCTCTGAATGCCTGCAAATGAGATCACCGACGTATCATTGTCATGAACTTCTCTCAAATGAGTTAGAAATCTTCCTCTCTACTGAAATGCCCACTCTCAACATCCCTATTGATGACTCCATGTCTCCTTCCGCCTTAGTTTTTTTCACTAACATCTTCTCTTGGCCTTTTGCAATTTACAGACTCTCCAACCCACAAGGATGGTAACTCTCTTAATCTGGTCTTTTGTCGTCTCTCATCAATTTCTAATTTCACTAGGGGCATGTCCCCACAACAAGGGTTTTGGTCGGTTTTTCAGACGGTTTGCGGTTTAGAAACCATCTGAAACCCTGCAAGCAACGCTCCCCCATAGACTACAATAGAAAAATCATTCAGCAGTCCTCACTGAACGGATTTTTCGGCAGGAAGTCTTTCCCAACACCGGTGGTCCGAAAAAACTTAGAACATGTTCATTCTTTTGCTCGGTTTCCAGTCGGAAAATTAACATTGGAGTTAATGTAAACTGCTCAGAAAGTGAGTGACCGGTTTTCGGTGCAGTTTTTGGGGCAGTTTTAGGTTTTTGCAAAAAAAGAGTGAAGAATGATCCCAGCTATAGTAGTATATTTTTGCAGGTCCTTTTGCACTTTTTTTTAACACAGGAAGGTCCTGCAAACCATTTCCTGTTGCTGATGGAAGAGGACGCTTCAGCATGCCTCCAAAAGCATTTCACCGCATGACCATGTACATGAGCAGACTGATCTCCGAGGTGAGTGTCAGTGTGAACGAGAGTCTATCAATCTTCTTTTTAGCCTAAACTAACCAAATTTTTATGCTGTTAACATGCACATGTGCTTAAAATGAATGTGAAAAAGTTGGCCTCTGTGCATCATTGTTAAATATAGTGATTTGTTTTACTATTTGTCCTAAAGACACTAGGACACATTTGTGCAAGTATTGTTTTATGGCAGTGGTCTTCGGGACAAGTACATACCCGCCCTGAGCTTTGGGACAAGAGCAACCCCGGGTACAACAACTGGATCTTAAAAAAAACATACGTGGACCCAAATCTGCGAGGTGCTGTACCCGGTGGACTGGAGCGGGTATGATGCCCGAAAGCAGGGGCTATCCGTAAGCTAATTTTTATATTACTATTGTTGTCGTATTGATTGTCAATGTCATGTGAATTGACTTTTTTACACTGGTCTTCCCACATTCCCTAATCCAGCGGCTGTCACTTCAAAACGTTGTCAGTTCCAAAAGGTGACTTCAGGTCTGTGACCTCATATGGTCACAGCATTGATGTCCCCCTTTTCAACTGACAGGTTGTGGTGACAAGCGATGCATTAGGTAATGTGGGAAGGCCAGAATTAAAAAAGTCACGTGTCAAATGTAACCCACTATAATTTATTGCACAGTGGAGGATGTCATGAAACATTGGAAGAATGAGTGTGATCACTTCGTCAAGTGGCACCAGGAAGGGGAGCGAAGTGGGGCCTCTCCTTCCCATCGGCCGAAGATCGCCCACCACGAGTTGATGTCCCATCTCAGTGGGTACTCTGGCTGTAAGTACTAATTTCCGTGACATGTGTCTGTACCTTAAAAAATTAGAGCATTCATTTTTTTTTTTTATTGTAGGTCAACAGGCCAGGCAATGTCGCTAGAGCAAGGCCTGAGTTCCCCCCAAGAGAGAGTGAACATCAACTTTGGGATAGTGACCCCATTCCCTTCACAGTTTCCAGCACCACAGAAGAAGCGGCGGATGGAGATGAAGAACTGCCGTGACCTTTAGTGGTTGGGCACACCTTTGGGGAGGAGACATCTGCCGCAGCTGCCTCTGCTGTCACCCCAGAGCTCACCCCCACATTGCGTCCCAGTTCCCCCCCACGCACGTCTATCAACGACGGGGTGAGTGAAAGAACCCGCCGTAGGAGGGACAGAGATAGGGAAAGTGAAGCTGAAGCTCTGTCCTTCATACGGTGGGTCGCCATCGGGACTATTTTGTGAGGGACCTCGCAGGTCGCTGTCGCCACCTCCCTCCTGGACATCTGGATGACTTCAAGATCTAATGTCACCTCAGCCCCTGCCAGAAATTGGTCTGATAGTGTCCTCCGTGCGCTGGTTAATGGGCATGCCTGGTGTGCCTCTTCCACCATCTCTTAGAGAGAGAGTCTTGGCCGAAGACCCCTCCTTTGCCCACCCCCCCATGGCCCTCCCCGCCCATACTTCCCATACCTCCTCCACCGCCTCAAACCCCTTACTACCATCTGCCCAACTACATGCCCCAATACCCCAGCAGTGGGTTTTCTTTCAAGATGGGGTGCAAAGTGTACATTAATCAGCCAAACAATGAACTTTTGATCTATAGCCAAATGGCTTGCAATTGAAAAATGAAGAGAGATGTAGAAAGATAGTTAAAAGGGTCTGAATTAATTATCCAACCCACTGTAATTCACATTGTCAAGAAAACGTGCGTAGCAGTTACTAGTTGGGACATCGCCATACCGGGCCAATACATGGTCAGAGATCCATGTTTGAGTATCATTTTTGATAAATGTCAGAATTAACTGCAAATTGTCAGGGAAAGATGGATATGTGTTGTCATAAGATGGCGAATTTCTCAAAATTTTGTCCAACAATTTTCCGACATAATTCATTCTGACCCAAATAAATTTCGGGCGCAAATCGCCTGAAAAACATCTATTTCCTCTGGCAGAGAAGCCTGTACGGGTGCTGTAGAAACAAGTGCCAATGCTAAATATGCAAGAGGGAGCTTGGTTTTGTCTTCATACAATGCTGTGTTTTTAAGTATGACCGCACAGTGACTGCCACTGCTCTTAGAATCGCTTCACTCTAAAATTCCCTGGCACTACCGGGGGCAAAACTGGACTTATTACCAAAAAAACGAAGCGGGGAATGCAGCCTTATAAAGTCATGGCAGCCCAGCTGGAAAAAAACAAGCTGAGGGCTCAGAAGATCCGAACAGAAAGTGTCATAAAACACAATATAGGTTTCCTGGAGCCGGTAACAGTATCGAAGCACAGTAAGGGGACGATGGCAGTATCCACGCCAGTGAGTTGAATCTAAGTATCCCCACTTTTCACCAAGCTGCCCAAGCGGGATGACTTGCTGCGGCGGGAGTCTACCAGTCGCTACACACCTGATGGACTTGCTTTGCGGTGGTAGCCGAGATGTAGCGAAGGTACATAAATCATAAAGCAAACTCGTAGTCGTGACAAGTGGGTAAGGGGTCAGGACACCAGCAAGGATCCGTGGTCAAGGGACGGAAGGCAAGAGTACGTAACGGGATATGACGACTTGAGGGCTCAAGGAAGACGCGTTTCTCTAAATATCCACTAAGATTATTATTATTGTCTTTATAGTCCCTGAGGCGATATAATACTTTCGGTAAGTTGACGATGTATGATTCACATTCTTCAAACTGAAGAAGCTCATCCAAAGCCATATTCAGCAGTGTTGCTTTGCTTGTCCATTCCAGTCTTGTACTAAATTCCATCACTAATAGGCACCGACTGCAAAATAAGCATCAAAAACATTCGCCTGTATTAGGTCTCCTTCAGTTCAAGTTCCATACACTGCATTTTGAGGACAAATTTGGAGTCACGCAGAAGACTGGAGTTCAAACTACCAACGTATACTTCATAAATATAACTCCTTTGGAACTTTTTAAGGTATTAATGATGACGCGTTGAGTAGAATTTCCTTATGGCCAAAAATAGTTTCGAAACTTAACAAACTGACTACGGAGATTGCTGCCATAGAAGCGATGAGTTTGTCCTCCCTTGTCTCAGCAACTGTTAAAAAGCTGCCCATGTTGACCGGGTAAGACGAGGTCAAGAGGGTGAAGAGCCAGAATCATCATCTCTGCCAGATGGTACTATTCGGGAACTGTCATAGCCAGGCAAAATTAGCATGAGCGGGCCATGGTGCCGCAATTGACTCCTGAGGGACTCCCTGCCTCCCATCTCCTGCTGTAGTAATGCAGACGGTGCTTGGATGGGTGCCTTGGGGACAAGTGGTGGGGCACAATTACAGATGTGGAGGTAACGGCAGCAGCCCACAGCATCACATGAGGTGAGACAGTGGTCACCTTTAGTGACAGCGTGTGTAGGTCACGGCAGCAGCCACAGCAGCAGCATGAGGTCCAAGAGTGGCATCAATGACACAGTGTGAGGGATGGAGCTTCACAGCAGCAGCAGCAGCAGGAGGTCAGAGAGGGGCACAATGACATATCTGTAGGTGACACAAACAGGAGTAGGCCACTGAGTGCACAATGACAGAGGTTGGAGTCACGCAGCAGCCACATCATCAGCAGGAGTCGAGAGAGTGGCACAATGACACAGTGTGGAGGTCAAATTCAGCAGCAATCAGTCATAGAGGGGGGCAGCAGTCTAGAGCAGGGAGTGAGTGACACACGGTGCGAGCACAGACAACACCAGCAGACAGCAATGAGTTCATAGGTGCACAATGAAATGGATGTGGAGGGGGGTGCAATGACCAGTCCCTGGAAACATGTGGTAGGCAGATGGAAAACTGTCATGCTGATATTGTAGGCATCAGGCGGTGGTAGCAACAGAATAGTGGCTAGTGTAGGTAGTTTGAATCCAGACCCATTCTCAAAATTGGAGAGCCGTCATGGCTGATGTAATCTGATGCCTAAGGCATTGGTGTGTAGGAAATTCCTAGTGCCGAGACCACGCCGTGATTCATCTTTACAAAAGTCCCAGTCGTATCACATTTCCTGTTGGACAAGCGGGGTTCGTCTCCCGCTGCACTGAACACACCGCTCTCTGATACCACACTACTGCGAGCATGACACGCTTCTCCACTACAAAGCCGCAAGTTGCGGCCACACATCCAGTTTGGCTGCCCAGTAGTCACGGTATTCTTCCTAACTGGGGTGGCAGAGTGCTGCCAAGTAGGCGACCCACCTGGTTGGTTCAGTGACTGCTCCAGGTCTTGCAGCTGCTTGTGAGTGCCCTCCTCACCTAGGCGGAGAAGGAAGCAGCTCATCATCAACACCAGACTTGAGGTTGCTGCTGATGGAGCAGGTACTGCTCTCTACCTCCCCCCCCCCCACACCTTCCCACAGCAGCCGGCAGATGGTACGTGAGCGCTGAAGGAACCCCCCGCTCAGACCTGTCAAGGATGGACCATGCTGCAACATAGAGAACGGCCAACTGACCTATGGAGGAGTTTCATCTATAGAATTTAGAGTTTGTCCCTCCTTCTTCACAGCTGTATAAAAGGCACCCAGTTTAACTTCGCAGTTCCGTCCCTACCATGTAGGGTGATGCAGGTGCAGGAGCTCCGATCAAACGGACCACTACCAGCTAAATAACACTTACATCACCGGCAACAGCGCACGTAAAGCTGCAGGGGAGTGCACCGGACCATCAATCCCATCTGATCTCGGGCTTGGTTATCTGTATGTACGCACACGAAAACGCCCCGAGCTAGAGCCTGCACCAGCGCAGTGTACTGAACATGCAGGGCTTGTGAGCAGAGCGCAGAGCTGCCGACTCAGAGGAGACACAGCGCTCAGATGCTGCTGCCTCTATCAGTGGATGCTGCGTCCTGATGACAGCTCCTCTCTCAGCAGCGACCATCAGTCATGAGTGAGAAGACTCCGTCAGCAACATAGAGCCTCCGCTGAGGTGCCGACACCACCCTCCCCCCTGAGAGAGCAGGGAAGTGACTGCAGACGGCAGCTCCACATCAGCTCCCCTGCCGCCCAGCAGCTCTATCGTTTACTCAGGAGGGAGGACTGTTAGGCCATGTTCACACGGCTTATTTGGGCACGGATTGGAGCCGTACTGCGCGCCGTATTCGCGCTGCAGTGCAGCTCCAATCCGACTCAGTCATTAGCGTAATCCACAATTTCTCATAGAGAACAGATGTATTCCGTCGTCTATTCTTCGCCGCTCTGTCTGAGTCCGGCTGCGGGGAGAAAGTGACATGTGAATTATTTACGGCGAGATAATGACATCATGGGGCCGAGAGCTGCCGCGCCCCCCGCCCCGCCCAGCTGCTGCACGTCTGCCGGCGGTAATGCGGGGCGAATCCATCCCCACAATTACGCCGCAATATCCAGTGTAACCAGCCATTTCCTGTGTGACCCCCCTCAGCGCACGGACCAGATGGCCACACGACGACTATACCCTCTTGAGGAGCCAGGTGGTAGGAGCCTTCCCGCACTGACTTATACCGCCCTGCACCCCTCCTACACAAAAATAGGCTCGACCAACAGGGAGAGGAGCTTCTATATATCGCAGTAGACTGCTGCCCCACCTGGGAGTGCTCCTGCTGGACTCTGCAGGGCTATCACAGACACAGCTCCCTCCTCCTCCCACAAGGCTGCATGAAGTCTCCAGATGCCGAGCCTGCTCTCTAATTCTCCAACAGTATCTCAGCCCATTCTGAGTTAAGCGTGGAGACATCTAGTGGCTGCCAGGCAAAGTGCAACTACCAAAGCACGTGTTCTAGCAGTATATTTTGCATCTTTCTTCAATTCTGTCCTTCCTCCGGGATGAGGGACCGTTGCTCGTGCCAAGACAATGGTCAAGGGGGTGACCATGTGGCAATGTAAAAGAAAGTGAGTTGGTCAAAATCTGATTTTCGAATGATCCCTTGATGTCGCTGGCAGCAGTGAGAGAGAGTGGCAAGCTGACTAGGAAGAGCGATGACAACCCTGATCCAACCACCACGCGTCGACGCTCCTCCTGTCGCTCCAAACCCATCCCTGCACTAACTGCAACCTTCCTCTGATAACACTGATGGCTGCGATGATGGTGCGATTGGTGACTCCATGTGGACTATAAAAAACACGTGGCCAATGTGGTGGGCCCAGAAGATGGCTCCAGATTATTCAGACATCCGTTGCAGCAGACATCTCCGCTAAAAGTCCACGGCCAATGTTTGCAAAATCCAGAACGATATCAACCAAGCAGACTCAGTGCACTGACAACCACGAACAGCGCTCCAAGCGCTGAGAACCAAGCTGATTCCACAACCGAGCGCCCTGCGCCATAGTGGTGCGCTCGGACAACCAGCGGCTCTCAGATAAAGTGGACGACTTGGAGAACCGGTCTGCTGGCCCTCGCCACAACAACACTGCCAACTGATTGGGATCACCGGAGTCAGTGCAGCGAGAGAACTACATCCTCTGTGTGATTGCTACGTCCAGAACTCATAGGTTGCTGCCCCAACCAAGGCTGAGTGGAGAGATCACATAGATCAGCCTCAGACCTCGATCCCGTGACTATGCGTCGCCAAGCAGGACCTCACCAACTGCACCCATCTCGAGAGACGCCCACGTCCATTGATGTGTCAAATACTTGGACTTAATGGACAAAAGTCAGCATCATCCGAGCCTTTCAAAACCACAAGCAGCCACTCGAAAAACAGGGACATAAGCATACTATATTTGGAGATTTACTCTGTGGAGGTGGCCAAGCGACGTTGAGCTTTCTCATCATTGTCTGCAGTCACCGTCTACGCCAACACTTTAAGTTCGCCCTCTACCTATCCGGCTACTCTGCGAATCTATCACCCCAAGATGGATCCCGGTCCCGCTTTTACTCCCTAGAAGGAACTTCAGACTCTGAGTACACCTTCTTAAACTACAGCAGAGATAGTGGAGGCCTCTTCCCTGGATTTACGCCTAAAAGAAGAGCAAGCTCCATATACAGGTCAGAACTTCACCGCCTAAAATCGCCTCCTTGCTGGGAAGATTTTTCACCTAAGGAAAATCACTGCTTCCTTCTGCTTGGTCGTGGGGACGCCTCAGGAACCTGAACATTCTCTGCCACCTGTAATGCCTTTTTCATTGGCAGCATCCCCTTTGTTAACTGTCCTTTTGCTCAAGTTTTTTTTGTTTATTTCTCTTTTGTTGATCCAGCTTACTCACTGGTTGAACTTGTTTATTGACTGTCTAACTTATAATATGTGCAGTGTTAATGAATATTTGACTACCTCTATACCCCTTCCGCACTGAAATGCATTACGCATTAGGTCCCGGGGAAAGGCATTTGCACTATTTGCCTACTTGTACATTCTTTCTACATTTGGAAGAAAAGAAGTCCAATAGCACATTGCATTGGCGGAATGTTTGGTTTCTGGTTTCCGCCCAATGGTGCTTGGTTTTTTTTCTGTTTCTGTTTTGTACCCTGAAGCCTTCCTTGTTTTTTTTGTCTGTACTGTGGTTTAGTAAGGTCTGGGTTGCAATGCTGTGAGTGTAAACACGTCTTCTCTCCCTGGGGTAGTCCTATTTCCTTCACTCACTTTGCAGTGCTATAATCTATGTTACTTTATCTTAATGCAAGTAACATCGGGGAACTTTTAGGACTGCGGTCCCTCCTTCTAAGATAATTATGATTCTTACGTCAGCCTCACAAAAATGAAAACAGACATCGCCCTCCTTCAGAAACACACTTGGAGGAGGGAGATTTCAGCAGGCTTAAGCCCTTTGGTGGGGCTAGGTCCTGGGCTCTCCATCCATAATAGGAAAAAAATGGTAGTAATTATCCTCATCCATAAAAATCTCTCCTTTATTCTCTTTGTTAGCTCCACCCAAGATAGTGAGGGCCGCTGGATTCATGTACCTTGAAATCTCAGGGAAAGTTATTTCCATCTGAAAATCTACGGTCCTCATGCCAGCTCCAAGGCAATAGGATCCATCGGTGGTATTAAAGGGCATAGAGGCACATGCATGAAACATTAGTTCTCCCGATAAAACAAGTCACTGGTTAGACCGCACGACATGGCAGTGCACAGTGCACAGGAAAGACATTATAGGTGCGCTTGAACGAGGTACACTTAATCGCAACAAAAATAATTAAAAGGACTGGGTGGACTACAGTACCCGAAATGATATCTCAAGATTAGGGTTATTTAGTATTAGAGAGAAACGAACGGTCTTTGGGGGGTCAAGTAAATATGTTTAAAACAACAAAGCAATATAGAGATCTCTCCCAAGATGTATATGTATACTCAGGGTCTGTAATCTAGAACAAGGGCAGTCCGTCTACTCCTTGGAGGAACAAAGTTTCATACCATACAACATAGAAAGGGGTCTTTACTGTAAGAGTATTGATACTATGGAACTCTCTGCCAAGGACTTGTCCGGGAATTCAATAACGGAGTTTCAAAAAAGGGTTTAGGATTTCAGGTTCTGGAGCGTAAAAATATAACAAGTTATAGTCTAGCATTCAGGAGAGGGGCATTGATCCAGCGTTTTTACTGATTGCCAGATTGGAGTCGGAAGGAATTTTTCCCTAAAAATGAGGACATTGGCTTATACCTCATTGGGTTTTTGCCTACCTCTGGATAACACCTTAGATCAGCGATGGCTGACAGGAGAGGACGTCTTGTCTTTTTCGGCCTTACAAACTATGAAACTATGAACCAAGGGTCTTTCTATAAATACCCTGACAGACCAGGTTTATAATTGACCCTGAGCTCTTATAAAATTGTGGAGGTGGATTTTAACCACCTGGTGGTTTAGATGTCCAGGAAGATAAAAATCTGTCCATGATAGCACTCCTACGTGATCGCGGCTATCCCATGACCCCCCACATTTGGCTAATTGTATCTCAGACTCCTCATTTGGTTGATACGTGGAATTCTCGTTCATACCTGATGAAGGGACTAATCCTTTTTTTTTCGCGCATGCCAGCCACAATTCCCTGGCCCGTATTTATTATATTCTACTCTCTCCCAAGCCATGCAAAGGTGATCTCTGTATTTTTAGGATTAGTTAATTCGAGATCATCCCCTCTTGTCCCTCCAACTGTCAGACCTGCCTCCCAAAAGGGTAGGAGATTAATCTGAGATGTCCCGTCTTACCTGTTAGGGAAGAGGACTTTGCTAATATCCTCCAAGGTGTGGCTAGCAATTTTTACAAGACAACCCGGAGGATAGACAGGTCCAGTCTTACTTTGGGATACAGCTAAACGCGTGTCATTAGAGGCCACTTGAATTTGCCCTTACCCGGGTAATACCCGTCGGAAGGTTGTTGTGGTCAAATTAGATTGTATTGAGTGAGAGCTTCGCAATCTTACACTGATATTCATCTTCCAATCCAACTCCTGCAGAGGGCCAAAACTCGCAATGCTAACACTAAAAAAGAGTATGAGCGCCGTGGCTGGCAGCATAGAAGGTGTCCCGGCGGTCCCGATGTCAGTCTGAAATAAATCAGTATGGGAACAAGAGTGGGGCGGCTTTTAGCCAAATTGTGTCTAAAGGGGATATAACTCTGGGTCCAATATCCAGCATTGAATTAACCATGCGGAATATGGAAATATTCTGGCTACTGCTATTAATAAAGTCCTAGTCTACTCGAGTGTCTATGACCAAATTAAATTCACCAGAAACCTCCGATGCCAGGGACCACTCAGACTGGCCTTGGCCGTCAGTCACTTTTCCCCTCTCTTTCTGAGGGCAGATGGGACTTGCGCCTTAACCACCCCGTCCAAATGAAAGAAAATCTTTAAGGTTATTAAAAACCTGGGTAAAAAAAAAGCCCAGGCCCTGATTGGCTTCTCAGGAGACTACCTACTAGATTCTTATCCTGAAGTCACACCCGATCTAGAACACCGTCGTCTAAATCTATTACCTGACTAACACGCCCCATGCCCGCGCAACATATGAAGGGACACGGCGTTTTAGTAAAAGTGTTTACCGAAGCCGGGAAAGGACTTGTCTCTCCCCCCTCGTACCGCCCAATTTTCACAAATAAATGATGACTTAAAAATAATTGTAAGTGTTTAGCAGAACAGGCGGCCACCTTCTTCCCTGGTCTCATTGCCCCCCTCCCCCCCAACAAAAGACGGGAATTCGTTTAGAGGCAGAGCGGCTCCCGTCTCTAATATTCGTAAAGTCATTGCTGTACAGGATGAAATACAATGTAATTCCGGGCTTCATTCCCTTTCCAGCTGTCCTATACCATTGATGGCAGAAAAAGCATTCGAGGCAGGGTCACTGAGAATTGCTGGTGGCATTTGATGGAGCGGATTCGATTCCAGGGAGCCTCCCTGTCCTTATATCGTCTTCCTAAATAACCAATCTCTCTCCGCGCCCAGATCGAGTACCCCGGTTATCTTTTCTAGGGCCCAGTCATTTGGGAGGCACACGCCAGGATGCCCATTATCCCGCTACTGTAAATTTGGCATAGAGGCCGCTCATCCAAGCCCTGTCCGCTAAACCAGATCTACTGGGGCAGTTAATAATCGATTCATCCAAAATTAAGGTCTCCTTATTCGCTGATGATCTTCTAGATTTACCAATCTGACCCATTGGTAGAGGTTCCGATAGCTTTTCGATCTATAACATGAGTTTGCCTTTTCTCGGGCTTCAAGTTAATGTATTCTAAGTCCAGAATTGTTGGATCTCACACCTGCTCATTCACCTTCCTCACATCTGCTTTGCAGTTTTACCTATATCCCTGGTGGGTGCCTCCATCAAGTATCTGGGAATAAATATCGGTAGTTCCCTGAGGTCCATTTATCACATCAATTACCCCCCCTGCTGTTCCTCAAAATGGTAAGAGAACTAGAACTCGAGGAATCATCTTCCGCTCCCCCATACACTCTAAGCTCATCTTCTCAAGAAGATGAAAACGTTCCAAAAATACCTATAAGTTTGTTACAAACAATCCCTTATTGCTTAAGACTACAAGATGTCCTGCTCAACTTTAAACCTTCTTTCACTCTTTTCCTATGGAATAAAAAATACGCCCCCCAGTATAGCCCTAATCGAAAGCAGATCCTCCAAAGGGATAGAGGGGGCCTGAATTTGCCGGATCTTAGGTTATATAATCTACCACTTCCTGCGTCATTGATCGATGGGTTAAAAACAGCTCTTCCCAGATATTCCAATCTCTCTACTGAAGGCTTCACTGGCCTTGCAGGCCTTCTTCATACCAAATAATCTGCATCTTCCTAAGGTGGCGAACATAGTCCTCATAGTGAGAGGACACGATCGAGCCTGGAAGGCCTATAGAACCCTGTTTTCCTCTGCCCTACCAGACAGTAAGATACCTCCTATCTATGGACACCCAGCAATTCAACCACCTGGCCTGATAACCCCCAATTAAAGTCAGGAGGTAAGGAGACTTTAACTATTTCCCAGCTTATTCACCGTATTCCCACCAATGATTTACTCTCTCTCAGAATTATCTCAAACATATAACAGCACATCGGCATTTTTGTTGGCTTACTCCCAAATAGTGAGTTTTTTAACAAGTTAAGAACCAGAAGCCGACTCATAGTTCAATTGAATGCTTTTGATAATGTTATCGAGCCCGCTACTTCTGAACAGATCCACTCTCTATAACCGCAATACTGATCATTCGAGGGGTCCAGAAGGCGAAGGGCCTTGACAGGATTCTTGCTAAATGGAGACATTAGGAGATCTTACTACAATCTCCAGGGATGGCTGAAGAACCATACATAGATAGTTAAAGATAAAGTGGAGGGAACGTTCTTAGAATTGCACTTTCCCGCAATTGTAAGTGGCTTTAATATCCCGCCCCGCCCATCCAGCTTTTCCAGACCGATTGACGTCCTGCCCCAAGTGAGGCACACCCCCCGCACGGAAATATGTCCAAAGTATAGGACCTCCTGTGTGGAAACCATAACAGTATCTTGAGACAGTCAAGTACAGAACTCTGAATCTTAAGTTACGGTGTCATATAACTTTAGAGCCGACACACTAGCTCCAGTACCCTAATTTACCACAACATTTAGGACCCTACTCCAATTTTGCATATATTTATATTATCGGCTAAAAGAACCTCCGGCCAAATTGTTGAACCAACTGTCCCACATAGCATGAATTGATCCAGGTGGTAAAACCATCCTCTGAACAATGGACAGAAATCGACATCATCAACTAGGAAACCCAAAGCTCTAAATTTTCAAGAAATGCATGAGGTATATAGTTAACTTTTACACCTCCGCCAGGAGAAAAACCCCCAAAGGATATCATGCAGCTTTGTTTACAACCTCCTGTATCTCTCCTCTCACAACGACCTACTGCACTGTGTGGAGCTTGTAGTCGTATCCCATAACATGGGAGCTTTAAACCGTTCAGCCATATCCAGACACCGATGCCCTGGATACTCCCCTTGGTAACTGTGCGTCAGAGTTGGGGGATGAATTTGTCCTCTATCTATTTCTTCCCATCGGTGTTATGGCGAAGGGCCGTTTGACGATCCCACAGCATTGTATCAGCAACAGTATTTGTTTTTTCCCCTTTTAATCCCAGACCTTACTTGAATGCCACAAAGTGCATTTGATTGATGTCTCTAAGCCTCGTTTCACGACGCTTATTTTGCCGCGGATTGGCGCCGAACTGCGCGCCGGATTTGCGCAGCAGACGCGCCAATCCGCGTCAGAAAATTACGGTAATACCACGTGCTCTCATAGAGAACCGTTGAATCTGTCGCTCCTCGCGCCGGCTCGGTGAATTTCCGCCACGGGGGGAGAAAGTGACCATGCACATTATTTACGGTGCGTACAGCGCCCGTAAACAATGCATTGGCGCCTATGCGGCCGGTGCGGCGCCCCCCCCCCAGGCCGCTCTCCGCCCCGCCGTCCGTCCCACCCCTTATTCACGCGGATTAGTGAGCTCAATACGGCTCACAAATCCGCCGGGAATAAGCCCGTGTGAACACGCCTAATTCATAAACTGCGTATGGTACCACGTTCTGTGTGTTGATTTGTATCGTTTTTTTTTTATTGGCGGGGAGGGGGGGTCACTTCTTTAATATTAATTTTTGTGTTCTTTCTTTACGTGAAGATGGAGGAGCCGTCTTTTGCTTCACCTTATTATTATGATAGCAAAGTATGTCATTAGTGCTATTTAGATACTTTACTTGCTAGTACTTTTTCTATTTATACTAAGTGCCTTATAATATTTCTTGTGTAACAGTGGTATCTCATTATTGGACAGTTTATTCTATGATTTTTGTTAATGTAAGATGCTAAATTTAATAAGATTATGTTTGCAAAAAAAAAAAAAAAAACGGCTTCCATATTGGACGTAGCGAGGTCCAATAGGGGTGAGAGCCAGAAAGTCATCCCTCGAAGGATGGTGACTATTCAGAAAACCTATCTTTCTCACATTTTGTTGAGGCGTCCAGCAGATGTAGTCTGACGCCTAGGCAATGGAGTGTGAAATCCTGACCCGGAATACCACGCCTGATCATCTTGAACAAAAGTCAGTCCCAGTTTCCACATTTCCAATGACCAAGCTGGTTCTACTTCCGTGGGGAAACGAGGCCCCCCACCGCACGTGAAGGAAAAAAAAAAACCCGCTCCAGATGCCACACTACCTGTCTGGACAGGGAAAGCCTTCTCCACTGCAATACTCGGCAAGTTTGCGGACCAACATCCGTTTGATGACTACCCATTAGTCCTAGCGGATCTTCTAACAGTGGGTGGCAGAGTGCAGTCCAAGTAGGCCACCACCTGTTTAGGTTCAGGGACTGCTCCATTTCCCTTCTGCTGCTCGGCGACTACCCTCCTTACTAGACGGGTGAAGGGAGCTGCTCAACAGTGACTCCAGACTTAAGGTTGCTTGCAGATGGAGCTGTACTGCTCCTACCACCCTACCATTCCCCCAGGCAGCCCCAGCGGCAGTAGTACGTGAGCTCTGAGGACCCCCCGGCTCAGACCTTCAGAGGGGGACAATTCCGCACATAGGCAAGCGGCCACTGACTACGGAGGAGTTTCCCTAAGTATTAAGTATGTCCTCCCTCTCAATAGCTGAAATTTGCTAGTAATAGCAGGTGTATATTCATAGTCAAAACCCACCTTTTATTATCCGTATAAATTTTTGAATATTGCTTTTCCATCTTTGGCGCCGCCCATGTTTTGTTCAAAGAACCACCTTGTACTTATATAGGATTCAGCAATTTTGCTAGTACCTTGCAGGTGATTTCAAAGTGTGCAAAACCCACCTTTTATATCCGTAAAGAATTTGAATAGGTTTTTTTCACTTTGGCTCAGCCCATTTTGTTCAAAGGCCCCATCAAGAACAGTAATATAAAGGACTAGAAATTTGCTAGTAATTGCAGAGGTATTTCATTAGTGCAAAACACACCTTTTATAAGATCCGTATAAATTTGAAAGTGTTTTTCACTTTGGCTCAGCCCATTTTTGTTCAAAGACCCACCTTATACTTATATTAGGATGAAGAAATTTGCTAGTAATTGCAGGTGTATTTCATAGGTGCAAAACACAACTTTTATTATCCGATTAATTTTTAAATTCGTGTTTTTCACTTTGGCGCAGCCCATTTTTGTTCAAAGGCCCATCTTGTACTTATATAAGGATACAGAAATTTGCTAGTAATTGCAGGTGTATTTCATAGGTGCAAAAACCACCTTTTATTATCCGTATAAATTTTGAATAGGTGTTTTTCACTTTGGCGCAGCCTATTTTTGTTCAAAGGCCCATCTTGTACTTGTATAAGGATACAGAAATTTGCTAGTAATTGCAGGTGTATTTCATAGGTGCAAAACACACCTTTTATTATCCGTATAAATTTTGAATAGGTGTTTTTCACTTTGGCTCAGCCCATTTTTGTTCAAAGAACCACCTTGTACTTATATTAGGATACAGAAATTTGCTAGTAATTGCAGGTGTATTTCATAGGTGCAAAACACAACTTTTATTATCCGTATAAATTTTGAATAGGTGTTTTTCACTTTGGCTCAGCCCATTTTTATTCAAAGAACCACCTTGTACTTGTATTAGGATACAGAAATTTGCTAGTAATTGCAGGTGTATTTCATAGGTGCAAAACACACCTTTTATTATCTATTTTTTTTTTTTTGATTTTTTTTATGTTTGTAAATTTTTATTTTTTTATAAAATTTATTAGTATAAATTTAATTAAGTGTTTTTCACTTTGGCGCAGCCCATTTTTGTTCAACAACCCAACTTCTACTTATATTAGGATACAGAAATTTGCTAGTAATTGCAGGTGTATTTCATAGGTGCAAAACCCACCTTTTATTATCCGTATAAATTTTAAATAGGTGTTTTTCACTTTTGGGTCACCCTTTTTGTTAAAAACCACCCTTTAG
>JAODAL010066058.1:0-17938 GCA_025379985.1 Phyllomedusa bahiana
AAAATGGGCGCCCCGAGTGAATCTGTTTCACAATGGGGTGCCACAGTCGCTGACGAAACCTATGATTACTAAAGTTTGTGATTTTTCCCCCCACGGCGTCCTGCATATAAATCTTAGAGCTTACGTTTTTTTTTTTTTGCACTTTTTTTTCTAAAGAGTACACGGATTCGTATTTTTTTTTCCCCTTTTTTTGGGACGGGATAGTGGGGGGGGGGATTGAAAAAGTTTTGCTATGGGGCCCAGCCTTTCTAGTTACGCCCCCGAGCTTTGAATAGCCGGAACAGGAAAAAGCCCAAAAAAACTCAATTAATGCTACCTTTGACCGGGACAGAAAAAAAGAAAAATTTATTATATTGAGATTACATGCACAAAATGTGAAACATTTGAAAAAAAATTTTAAATAAATAGTGGGCCGATAGGTTCTACCAGGGATTGTTGACAGATTTCGGGGTCGCTCTTTTGTGGCGGGGTCCCCCGTTTTTGGACATTTCTCCCCGCTTGATAGGAAGGGACTATAAAAGGAAATTATTTTTGGATTATGGTAATCTACTTTAAAGTTATTTTGGAGTAAAAATTTTTTAATAAAAGTTAAGTATTAAATTTTGGAAATATTTTTTGGGGATAGTAGTTTTTGTCTATAAATTTCCCGGATATTGGGAAGTCTGTGTTTCACATCCTTTGACCGGAGGAAAAGAGAAAAATGTCAACCGGCAACCCAGGATTCCCCATCCAGTCCCCACGTGGTACTTGCCGGGGCCTTAAGTGTGTAGCTCGCATCTGATGAGGCATGGACAAACAACTTAGAACGGCCGTTTAACAAAAACAGCCCCCAAAAAAAAAATCATTTTTAAAACTACCTTTGACCATACAGAAAGAAAAACTCAACGGCACCCCCGGATTGCCAGCCATTTTTCCCCTGCTGGGTACTCGCCGGCCTTAAGCGTGTACATCTGTGATCTATGGGGCAGGCACATTAAGCTAGAATGGCCGTTGACGGAAAAAAGCCAAAAAAACATAATTAAAAAACCACCTTTGACCGTACAGAAAAGGAAAAAACGTCAAAGGGACCCGGAAATTTTCCACCATTCCCATGCGGTACTGGCCCGGGCCTTAAAATGTGTTAGCATCTGTGATCTGACGAGGGCAGGGACATTTAACTTAGAATGGCCCCTTTTACGGAAAAAAAAAACCCAGAAAAATCAATTAAACACTACCTTTGACCAGGGCGGAAAAGAAGAAAAATTTTTCAACGGCAAAACCACCGTGAAATGCCCCAAACCACCTCCCTCCCCCCACCGCTTGTTTACCCTTATGCCCGGGCCTTTCAAGCTGTGGGGTAGAATCATGCAACTGAATGGAGGCAGGTACATTTATAGAGGGTGGGGTTTAGAATTGGCCCCATTGGATTGGGAAAAAACCAGTTGCAAGAAAAACATCAATTAAATGGACCTGAAACCTTTGACCCCCAGAACCGGAAAAGAGTAAAAAAATGTTCCCCAACCGGCACCCCGGGGATACCCCAGCACAGTCCCCACCCTTCCCCACGCGGGCTTTCCTTTGCCCCGGGCTCCCCCTTATAAACGTGTTCACATCAGCCCAATTCTGAATGAGGGGGCAGGCCCCACAATTCAGCTTATAAATTAGCCTTTTTGAAACAAGAAAACATAAAGATTTACATGTAAATTACCTATCCCAGCAAAGGACGGAAAAGAGAAAAAACATGTCCAAACGGCATAACCCCGGGAAAACAATACCCCAGCTTAGTCTCCCCTACGCCTTTAGGTAAATGGTCCCCCCCGGGCCTATAAAGCACTGTGGGTAAGCCATCTGCGATCTGAAACGAGGTGCAGGGCAACATTCAAGCCTTTAAAGAATGGCCCTAGACCCAGAAAGGCCAGGCCCCCTAGGGTTTCAACGTCACTTTTAAAACTCCTACAATATGAAAAAACCCAGGAAGGGGTTAAGAGCAAAAAAATATGGTACAACGGCACCCTGAGAAAACCCCCCGCCCACAATCATTTTGCCCAGCCCTAAAGCCTGTGAATCCATCTGTATTGTCCTTTGTTTTTAATATCTTGAGGGAAAAGGGGAAACATTCAGCCCTTAAGAAATGAACGTTATTGACAAAATTCAACCCAAGTCCCCATCGTCCCCATTTAAACTCTAACATTTGGAACCCTGGAAGGGTACAAGAGAGAAATAAAAAAAGTCCAACAGCCCACCCCGGGATTCCCCCCAGCCCAGTTTTTACCCACCCACCCGATGGTACTTTGGCCAGGCCTTAAAAGCTGGTGTTTAAAGTACCTGCAAATTTGGAACCAAGGGCAGGCACATTCAGGCTCATAATTCACACACCCCGCCCGTAGAAACGGAAAAAACAGGACCAAGAAAAACCATCCCAATTAAAAAACCGCCTACCGTTGAACCAGGACCGAAAAAGAAGAAAAATACAAAGACACACCTGTGGTAATTCCCCAGCCAGTCCCCCCCCTCCCAGATGCCACCTGGGGTAACATGCCCCTTGGCCCTTAAGCTGTGGTAACATCCCCTGCAACCTGGATTGAAGGGCAGGGGACAAAAACAATCTTTAGAAACGGCAACATTTTTGACAGAAAAACAACCCCAAGTCCACAACCGTCATTAAACTCCTAACAAAATGAAACCAGGAAAAAAGGGTCAGAGCAAAATTGTCATTGGCCCAAACCCAGAAATACCCACCGACAGTACTCCCCCCACCCAGGGCTTACTATGCCCCGCCCCTTAAGCTGGGTAAAAAAAATCATCCTTGCAAAATCCTGACGAGGGGCCAGACACATTTCAAAGCATAGAAATTGGGCCCCCCTTTGACAGAAAAAACTTATCCCCAAGACAAACATCAAATAAACGCTACCTTTGACCAGAACCCGGAAAAAAAGAGAAAAAAATTGTCAACGGCCAAACCCGAGAAACCCCAGGCAGTTCCCCCTCCCACGCTGGTAACTTATGCCAGGCCCCCCTTAGCTGGGTTTTGGTTTAAAGCTAATCTGCACTCTTAATTGAGGTGGTGCAAAAAAAAGGGGAACAAGCTGCCTTTAGAAATGGGCCCCAATATAGACGGAAAACACCAAAACCAACGAAAAAAACATCAAATTAAAACGCTACCTATTGCACCAGAACCGAAAAGAGAAAAAAATGGGTCAAGGGCAACCATGGGATTACCCAGCCTAATGTCCTTTCCCCACGCTGTAAAATTTGCCAGGTTTTCCCACCCACCCCCCCTTTAAGGTGTGATAAGCAATATGTTTGATCTGAATGAGAGCAAGGAACCCAATACAACGCTGTAGAAAAATAACTGTTTTATTTTTTTTTTTTTAAACCAAGATAAGCACCACCAAGAAAACATCCCGATAAACGCTACCCTCTGACCAGGACAGAAAAGAGAAAAAAATGTCAACCAGCAATATAACACAAGGATTTCCCAGCCAAGTCCACCCCAGTTGGGGTCAACTGCCCCGGGCCTTAGCTGTGTAAGCCATCATGGACGATCTGAACCCCCCGAAGGCAAGGCCTATACAACTTAGAATTGGCCGTTTGAACAAAAACTAGGCCCCAAAAAACCCCATCAATAAAATGTTTTTACCCTTTACCCGTACAGAAAAAGAGAAAAAAGGCAACGGCAAACCCGGGATTTCCCAGCCATCACCTCCCCCACCGCAGGTAACTTGCCCTGGGCATATTAATCCTTGTGTACACTGCGATTCGTGAACAATGGGTAAGGCCCCTATTTTATGCCTTTAGATTTGGCTGGTTGACGGAAAACCTGCCCCTGGAAAAACATCAATTTAAAAAAACCCGCTACCTTATTGACCAAAGATGGAAAAAAAGAGGAAAATGTTCAATGACCCACCCAGTAACCCCTCCCACACGCCTGGTAACTTTAGCCGGGACCTTTAAGCTTGGTGCAAGCCAAACTGTGGATCTTGAAACTAAGGGCCAGGCCATATTCCAGCTTAGAACTGGCCCATCGGACAAAAGAAAAACAAAACCCACGTCAACGCCAAGAATTTCAACTCTACATATGACCTCCAGGAAAGGGTAAAGAGTAAAAAAAAAATGTCAACGGCCAACCCCCGGGACTTTCCCCCCAGAAACAGTCCAGCACCCCGGACCCTTCCCCCACTGGGTAAACTTGCTAAGGGCTTTAAGCAATGGTAAAAACATCTGCCAAATCTGAACGAGGGCCAAAGGCACACACTCCAGTTTCAGAAAAAAAATGACCCATTGGAAAACCCCGTAAAAAGTCCAGTCCCCCTAGTCCCAACGTTCATTTTATAAAACATCTACATATGAACCAAGGAAAGGGGGGTAAAAAGTAAAAAAAAAGAAAATAAGCAAACCCGGGAATTTTTCCTTAGCCCAGCTCCCCATTGGCGGAAATTTGCCCCAGTGCCTTAAAATCTTATGACAGATCTGCGATCCTGACCCAAGTGCAAGGACACTCAAGCTTTAGAAATGGCAAATTGACGGAAAACCCGATCTGACGAGGGCAGGCACATTCACTTAGAATGGCATTTGACTAAGTAATTGGGGGCAAGAAAACATCATTAACGTCACTTTGAGCAGGAACGGAAACAGAGAAAATGGTCAACACACCTGAGATTCCCACAGTCTCCCACCTGGTAACTTGCCAATGACTTAAGTCGTGTAGCATCTGCGATCTGACTAGGGCAGCACATTAAGCTTAGGGGTGGCCGTTGACGATAACAGCCCGAATAAAACATCAATTTAAACGCTACCTTTGAGTCAGAGACGGAAAAAAGAGAAAAAGTTGTCAACGCACCCGGTATTCCCAGCCATTCTCCACGCTGGTACTTGCCAGGCAATAAGCAGGTGTAGCATCTGAGATCTGACGAGGGCAGGCACATTAAGCCTTAGATGGCCGTTGACGATAAACAGCCCAAGAAAACATCAATTAAAAGCTACCTTTGAGCAGGACCGAAAAGAGAAAAAATGTCACGGGCACCCCGGGATTCCCAGCCAGTCCCCCACGCTGGTTACTTGGCCGGGACCTTAAGCTGTGGTAGCATCTGCGACTGAACGAGGGCAGGCACATGTAAGCTTATAATGGCCGTTGACGAGTAATTGGACAATAAAACATAAATAAAACCGCAACTTTTGAGCAGACGGAAAAGAGAAAAAGTCCAACGGCACCCGTGATTCCCAGCTAGTCTACCACTCTGGTTACTCTGCCGGGCCTTAGCTGTGTAGCATCTGCGATCTGACGAGGTGCAGCACATTAAGCTTAGTATGAATGGCCGTTGACGAGTAATTGGACAAGAAAACATCAATTAAACGCTAACTGTGAGCAGGACGGAAAAGAGAAAAATGTCAACGGCACCCCGGGGATTCCAGCTAGTCTACACGCTGTACTTGCCAGGCCGTAAGTTGTGTAGCATCTGCGGTCCGGACGAGGGCAGGCACATTAAGCTTAGAGTGGCTGTTGACGATAAACAGCCCAAGAAAACATCAATTAAACGCTACCTTTGAGCAGGACGGAAAAGAGAAAAATGTCAACGGCACCCGGGATTCCCAGCCAGTCTCCCACGCTGGTACTTGCCGGGCCTTAAGCTGTGTAGCATCTGCGATCTGACGAGGGCACGCACATTAAGCTTAGAGTGGCCGTTGACGATAAACAGCCCAAGAAAACATCAATTAAACGCTACCTTTGAGCAGGACGGAAAAGAGAAAAATGTCAACGGCACCGGATTCCGGATCCATCTCCCACGCTTTTACTTGCCATCCTTAAGCGTGTGTAGCATCTGCGATCTGACTAGGGCAGCACATAAAGCTTAGATGGCCGCTGACGATAAACAGCCCCAAGAAAAAATCAATTCAACGCTAACCTTTGAGCAGGAACCGGAAAAGAGAAAAATGTCACGGCACCCCGGATTTCCCAACTAGTCTACCACGCTGGACTTGCCGGCCCTTAAGCTGTGTATCATCTGCGATCTGACGAGGGCCGGCACAGTTAGCTAGAGTTGCCTTTGGACGATAAACAGACCAAGAAAACATCATTTAAACGCTACCTTTGAGCAGTGACGTGAAAAGAGGAAAAATGTCAACGTCACCCGGGATTCCCAGCCAGTCTCCCACGCTGGTACATGCCAGGCCTTAAGCTGTGTAGCATCTGCGATCTGAACGAGTGCATGCACATTAAGCTTAGAGTGGCCCAGTTGACGTTAAACAGCCCAATAAAAACATCAATTCAAACGCTACTTTGAGGCAGGGACTGAAAAGAAGAAAAATGTCAACGGCACCCGGGATCCCAGCTTAGTCCTACCAACGCTGGTACTTGCCAGGTCCGGACTAAGCTTGTTTAGCATCTGCGATCTGACGAGGGCAGGCACATTAAGATTAGAGGGCTGTTTTGACGATAAACAGCCAAGAAAACATCAATTAAACGCTACCTTTGAGCAGGTCGGAAAGAGAAAAATGCAATGGCACCCGGGATTCCCATGCCAGTCTCCCACACTGGGAACACTTTGCCGGCCTTAAGCTGTGTATATCTGCGAATCTGACGAGGGCAGGCACAGTTCAGCCTTAGTGTCCGTTACGATAAACGAGTCCCAAGAATACAACAATAAACGCCTAACCTTTGAGCCTCACAGGACGGAACAGAGAAAAATGTCAACGGCACCCGGGAATACCCAGCTAGTCTACCACGCGGTACTTGCCATGGCTTAAGAAGTGTAGCATCTGGCGATCATACGAGTGGCAGGCACATTCAGCTTAGAATGGCCCGTTAATGAGTAAATTGGACAAAGAAAACATCAATTAAACGCAACTTTTGAGCATGACGGAAAAGAGAAAAATGTCAACGGCACCCGTAATTCCCAGCCATTCTTTCACGCAGGTAACCTTGCCCGGGCCTTAAGCTGTATAGCAACTGCGATCAGACCGAGGGCAGGCACATACAGCTTAGAATGGCCGTTGACGAGTACTTGGACAAGAAAACATCAATTAAACGCAACTTTTGAGCAGGGAAAAAAACGAAAAGAGAAAAATGTCAACTGCACCCGGGATTCCCAGCCAGTCTCCCACGCTGGTACTTGCCGGGCCTTAACCTGTGTAGCATCTGCGATCTGACGAGGGCAGGCACATACAGCTTAGAATGGCCGTTGATGAGTATTTGGGCAAGAAAACATCAATTAAACGCAACTTTTGAGCAGGACGGAAAAGAGAAAAAAGTCAACGGCACCCGGGATTCCAGCCAGTCACCCACGCAGGTACTTTGCCGTGCTTTAAGCTGTGTAGCATCTGCTATCTGACGATGCAACGCAACATTAAGCTTAGAGTGGCCGTTGACGATAAAAAGCCAAAGAAAACATCAATTAAACGCTAAACTTTGAGCAGTGACGGAAAAGAGAAAATGTCCCAAACGGCAGCCGGATTCCCAGGCCAGTCCTCCCACGCAGTTACATTGCCTAGTCTTAAAGCTGTGTAGCATCTGCGATCTGACGAGGGCAGGCACATTAAGCTTAGAGTGGCCGTTGACGATAAACAGCCCAAGAAAACATCAATTAAACGCTAACTTTGAGCAGGACGGAAAAGAGAAAAATGTCAACGGCACCCGGGATTCCCAGCGAGTCTACCACGCTGGTACTTGCCGGGCCTTAAGCTGTGTAGCATCTGCGATCTGACGAGGGCAGGCACATTAAGCTTAGAGTGCAGTTGCCGAAAAACAGCCCCAAGAAAACAGCAATTATACGCTACCTTTGATCAGGCGGAAAAAGAGAAAAATGTCAACGCACCTCGGGATTCCCAGCCAGTCTCCCACGCTGGTACTTGCCGGGCCTTAAGCTGTGTAGCATCTGCGATCTGACGAGGGCAGGCACATTCAGCTTAGAGTGGCCGTTGACGATAAACAGCCCAAGAAAACATCAATTAAACGCTACCTTTGAGCAGGACGGAAAAGAGAAAAATGTCAACGTCATCCACGGATACCCCGCAAGTCTACCACGCTGGTACTCTGCCGGGCCTTAAGATGTTAGGCATCTGCGATCTGACGAGGGCAGTCACAATCAGTTTAGAATGTCCGTTAAGATATTTGGACAAGAAAACATCAATTAAACCGCAACTTTTGAGCTGGACGAAAAGAGAAAAATGTCAACGGCAACCAGGATTCCCAGCTCCAGTCTTCACGCTGGTACTTGCCGGCCTTAACTGTATAGCATCTGCGATCTGGACGAGGCAGCACAATTCACTTAGAATGGCCGTTGACGAGTAAATTTGGACAAGAAACATCAATTAAACGCAACTTTTGAGCAGGACGGAAAAGAGAAAAATGTCACGGCACCCGGGATTCCCACCAGTCCCTCCCCACGCTGGTACTCTGCCAGGCCCGTAATCAGTGTAGCATCTGCGATCTGAGAGGGCAGGCACATTAAGCTGTAGTGTGGCCGTTGTACGATAAACAGCCCAAGAAAACATCAATAAACGCTACGAACCTTTGAGCAGGACGGAAAGAAGAGAAAAATGTCAACGGCACTGGGGATTCCAGCCAGTCCCCACGCAGGTACTTGCTAGGCCTTAAGCAGTGTAGCATCTGCGATCTGACGAGGGCAGGCACATTAAGCTTAGAGTGGCCGTTGACGATAAACAGCCCAAGAAAACATCAATTAAACGCTACCTTTGAGCAGGACGGAAAAGAGAAAAATGTCAACGGCACCCGGGATTCCCAGCCCAGTCCCCACGCTTGGTACTTGCCGGCCCTAAGCTGTGTAGCATCTGGCTCATCGACGAGGGCAGGCACATTAAGCTTAGAATGGCCATTGACGAGTAATTGGACAAGAAAACATCAATTAAACGCTAACTTTGAGCAGGACGGAAAAGAGAAAAATGTCAACGGCACCCGGGATTCCCAGCTAGTCTACCACGCTGGTACTTGCCGGGCCTTAAGCTGTGTAGCATCTGCGATCTGACGAGGGCAGGCACATTAAGCTTAGAGTGGCTGTTGACGATAAACAGCCCAAGAAAACATCAATTAAACGCTACCTTTGAGCAGGACGGAAAAGAGAAAAATGTCAACGGCACCCAGGATTCCCAGCCAGTCTCCCACGCTGGTACTTGCCGGGCCTTAAGCTGTGTAGCATCTGCGATCTGACGAGGGCAGGCACATTAAGCTTAGAGTGGCCGTTGACGATAAACAGCCCAAGAAAACATCAATTAAACGCTACCTTTGAGCAGGACGGAAAAGAGAAAAATGTCAACGGCACCCAGGATTCCCAGCCAGTCGCCCACGACGCTACTTGCCAGGAAGGCCTTAAGATGTGTAGCATCTGCGATCTGACGAGGGCAGGCACATTAAGCTTAGAGTGGCCGTTGACGATAAACAGCCCAAGAAAACATCAATTAAACGCTACCTTTGAGCAGGACGGAAAAGAGAAAAATGTCAACGGCACCCGGGATTCCCAGCCAGTCTCCCACGCTGGTACTTGCCGGGCCTTAAGCTGTGTAGCATCTGCGATCTGACGAGGGCAGGCACATTAAGCTTAGAGTGGCCGTTGACGATAAACAGCCCAAGAAAACATCAATTAAACGCTAACTTTGAGCAGGACGAAAGAGAAAAAGTAAACGGCAACCGGATTCCCAGCTTATCTACCACGCTGTTACTTTGCCAGGCCTTACGCTGTGTAGCATCTGCGATCTGACAGGGCAGGCACATTAAGCTTAGGAGTGGCTGTTGACGATAAACAGCCAAGAAAACACCATTAAGACGCTACCTTTAGCAAGCGACGGAAAGAGAAAAATGTCAACACGGCACCCTGGGATCCCACCAGTCTCCCACGGCTGGTACTTTCCGGGCTCAAGCTGTGTAGCATCTGCGATCTGACGAGGGCAGGCACATTAAGCTTAGAGTGGCCGTTGACGAGTAAATGGACAAGAAAACATCAATTAAACACAACTTTTGAGCGGAAGGAAAAGAGAAAAAAAGTCAACGCACCGGGATTCCCCGACCAGTCTCCCACGCTGGTAACTCTGCCAGGCCCTTAATCTGTGTGCATCTGCGATCTGACGAGGGCAGGCACAATAAGCTTAGAGTGGGCTGTTGGACGATAAACAGAGCCCAAGAAAACATCATTAAACGCTACCTTGAGCAGGACGGAAATAGAAGAAAAATGTCAACTTCACCCGGATTCCCAGCCAGTCCCCCACCTGGTACTTGCCGGCCTTTAATGCTGTGTACATCGTTCGATCTGACGAGGGCAGGCACATTCAGCTTAGATGGCCATTGAACGAGTAATTGGAACAAGAAAACATCAATTAACGCAACTTTTTGAGCAGACGGGAAAAGAGAAAAATGTCCAACCGCCGGCACCCGGGTTCCACTAGTCTACCACGCTGGTACTAGCCGGGGGGCCTTAGCTGTGTAGATCTGCGATCTGACAGGTAAGGCACATTTAAGCTTAGAGTGGCTGTTGACGATAAACAGCCCAAGAAAACATCAATTAAACGCTACCTTTGAGCAGGACGGAAAAGAGAAAAATGGTCAAACCGCACCCGGGGATTCCCAGCCAGTCTCCACGCTGGTACTTGCCAGGGCTTAAGCTGGGTAGCATCTGCGAATTGACAGGGCAGGCAACATTGAAGCTTAAGAGTGGCCTGTTTGACGAAAGAACAGACCAAGAAAACATCAATAAACGCTACCTTTGAGCAGGACGGAAAAGAGAAAAATGTCAACGGCACCCGGGATTCCCAGCCAGTCTCCCACGCTGGTACTTGCCAGGCCTTAAGCTGTGTAGCATCTGCGATCTGACGAGGGCAGGCACATTAAGCTTAGAGTGGCCGTTGACGATAAACAGCCCAAGAAAACATCAATTAAACGCTACCTTTGAGCAGGACGGAAAAGAGAAAAATGTCAACGGCACCCGGGATTCCCAGCGAGTCTACCACGCTGGTACTTGCCGGGCCTTAAGCTGTGTAGCATCTGCATCATGACGGAGGGCGAGGCACATTTAAGCTTAGAGTGGCTGTTCACGATAAACAGCCCAAGAAAACATCAATTAAACGCTACCTTTGAGCAGGACCCCGTGGGAAAAAAAAGAGAAAAACGTCAATGGCACCCGGATTCCCATCCAGTCTTCCCACGCATGTACTTTGCAGGGCCATAAGCTGTGTAGCATCTGCGATCTGAACGAGGGCAGGCAATTCAGTTTATAATGGCCTTTGACGAGTAATCGGAAAGAAAACATCTATTAAACACAACCTTTTGAGCAGGAACGGAAAAGAAGAAAAATGTCAACGGCACCCCGGGATTCCCCCAGCTAAGTCTACCACCTGGACTTGCCGGCCTTAAGCTGGTTAGCATCTGCGTTCTGACGAGGGCAGTCACATTAAGCTTAGAGTGGCCGTTGACGATTAATTGGGACAAGAAACATCAATTAAACGCAACTTTTTGATCATGAAGGAAAAGAAAAAAAGTCAAAACGCACCGCACCGGGATTCACAGCCACTCTCCCACTCTGGTACTTGCCAGGCCCTAAGCTGTGTAGCATCTGCCATCTGACGAGGGCAAGGCACATTAAAGCTTAGAGTGGCCTGTTTTGAACGATAAACATCCCAAGAAAACATCAATTAAACGCTACCTTTGAGCAGGACGGAAAAGAGAAAAATGTCAACTGCACCCGGGATTCCAGCCAGTCTCCCACGCTGGTACTTGCCGGCCTTAAGCTGTGTAGGCATCTGCGATCTACGAGGACAGGCACATTAAAGCTTAGAGTGGACTGTTGACTATAACAGCCCACGAAAACATCAATTAAACGCACATTTGGAGCAGGAACGGAAAAAGAAAAATGTCAACTGCACCCGGGATTTCCCAGCCAGTCCTCCCACGCTTGTAACTTGCCAGGCTTAAGCATTGTAGCATCTGCGATTTGACGAGATCAGGCACATTAAAGCTTAGCGTTGGCCGTTGACAATAAACAGCCCAAGAAAACATCAATTAAACGCTACCTTTGAGCAGGACGGAAAAGAGAAAAAAGTCAACGGCACCCAGGATTCCCAGCCAGTCTCCCACGCTGGTACTTGCCAGGTCTTAAGCTGTGTAGCATCTGCATTGACGAGGCAGGCAACATTAATCATAGAGTGGCCGTTGACGAGTAATTGGACAAGAAAACATCAATTAAACGCAACTTTTGAGCAGGACGGAAAAGAGAAAAATGTCAACGGCAACCGGAATTCCCAGCCAGTCTCCCACGCTGGTACTTGCCAGGCTTTAAGCTGTGTAGCATCTGCGATCTGACGAGGGCAGGCACATTCAGCTTAGAGTGGCCGTTGACGGTAAACAGCCCAAGAAAACATCAATTAAACACTACCTTTGAGCAGGACGGAAAAGAGAAAAATGTCAACGGCACCCGGGATTCCCAGCCAGTCTCCCACGCTGGTACTTGCCAGGCCTAAAGCTGTGTAGCATCTGCAATCTGACGAGGGCAGGCACATTAAGCTTAGAGCAGCTGTTGACAATAAACAGCCCAAGAAAACATCAAATAAATGCTACCTTTGAGCAGGACGGAAAAGAGAAAAATGTCAACAGCACCTGGGATTCCCAGCCAGTCTCCCACGCTGGTACTATGCCATGGACTTTAATCTGTAGCTCTGCGGATCTGACTAGGCAGGCACATTCAGCTTAGATTGGCCGTTGACGATTAATTGGACAAGAAACCATCAATTAAACGCAACTTTTGAGCAGGACGGAAAAGAGAAGAATGTCAGCGGCACCCGGTATTCCCAGCCAGTCTCCACGCTGTACTTGCCAGCCATAAGCTGTGTAGCATCCTGCGATTGACAAGCCGCAGGCACATTCAGCTTAGAAGAATGGCCGTTTGACGAGTAATTGACAAGAAAACATCAATTAAACGCAACTTTTTGAGCAGGAACGGAAAAGAGAACTAGTCTACGCACCCGGGAATTCCAGCCAGTCTCCCACGCTGGTACTTGGCCGGGCCTTAGCTGTGTACATCGCAAGCTGGACGAGGGCGGCACATTCAGCTAGAATGGCCGTTGACTAGTAATTTCACAAGAAAACATCAATTAACCGCAACTTTTGAGCCGGACGGAAAAGAGAAAATGTCAACGTGGCACCCGGATTCCCAGCCAGTCTCCCACGGCTGGTCTTCCAGGCCTTAATGCTGTTAGCATCTGCGATCTGACAATGTTAGGCACATTAAGCTGAGAGTGACCGTTGACGATAAACAGCCCAGGAAAACATCAATTGAAACCGCTACCTTGAGCAGGAAGGAAAAGAGAAAAATGTCAACGGCACCGCGGATCCCAGCCAGTCCTCCCACGGCTGGTACTTGCCAGGCCTTTAGCTAGTGTAGCATCTGCATCTGACGAGGGTAGGCACATTCAGCTTAGAATGGCCGTGACAATAATTGGACAAGAAAACATCAATTAAAACCGCAAATTTTGAGCAGGACGGAAAAGAAGAAAAATGTCCAAAACGAGCACCCGGGATTCCCTAGCCATCTCCCATGCTGTTACTTGTCAGGCCTTTATCTGTGTAACATTTTTCGATCTGACGAGAGCAGGCACATTCAGCTTATATTGGCCGTTGACGATAAACAGTCCAAGAAAAACAGTACTAATTAAACCTACTTTGAGCGGGACGGAAAAGAGAAAAAATTTCAACGGCACCCTGGGATTCCTAGCAGTCTCCCATGCCGCTGTAACTTTGCCGGGCCTTAAGCTGTGTAACAACTGCCATCTGACGAGGGAAGGCACATTCAGCTTAAAATGGCCGTTGACGAGTAATTGGACAAGAAAACATCAAATAAACGCAACTTTTGAGCAGGACGGAAAAGAGAAAAAAGTCAACGGCACCCGGGATTCCCAGCCAATCTCCCACGCTGGTACTTTGATGCCAGGCCATAAGCTGTGTACATATACGTTCTGACGAGGGCAGGCACATTCCAGCTTAGAGTGGCCCGGTGACGAGTAAATTGGACAAAAAACATCATTAAACGCAACTTTTTGAGCAGGACGAAAAAGAAATAATGTCAACGGCACACTACTTGGATTCCCAGCCAGTCCCCTCCACGCTGGTACTTGCCGGCCTTAAGCTGGAGTAGCAACTGCCATCTGAACAGGGCAGGCACATTCAGCTTATAATGGCCGTTTACAATTAATTGTACAAGAAAACATCAATTAAAAGCAACTTTTGAGCAGGACGGAAAAGAGAAAAATGTCAACGGCCACCCGAATCCAGCCAGTCTCCACGGCTGGTAACTTGCCAGAACTAAGTCCCGTGTAGCAATCTGCGATCTGTCGTGGGCTGGCACATTCAGCTTAAATGGCTGTTGACGGAGTAATTGGACAAAAAGCATCAATTAAAGCAACTATTTGAGCAGGACGGAAAAGAGAAAAGTTTTCAACGCACCCGGGATTCCCATCCAGTCTCCCACGCTTGACTTTGCCAGGCCTTAAGCTGTGTAATCGATCTGCGATCGACGAGGGCAGGCTCATTAAGCTTAGAGTGGCCTGTTGGACGATAAAACCCCCCAAGAAAACATCAATTAAACGCTTACCTTTTAGCAGGACGGAAAAGAGAAAAATGTCAACGGCAACCAGGATTCCCAGCCACTCTCACACGCAGTTACTTGCCAGGCCTTAAGCAGTGTAGCATCTGCGATCTACGAGGGCCGGCACATTTCAAGCTTAGTTGGCCGTTAATGAGTTATGACAAGAAAACATCAATTAAACGCAACTTTGAGCAGACGTAAGAGGAAAAATGTCAACTCACCCGGGATTCCCAGCCAGTCCATCCACGCGGTAACTTGCCGGCCTTAAGCTGTAACAGTGCATCTGCGATCTGACGAGGGGCAGGGCACCAATACAGCTTAGAATGGCCTTCTGACGAGTAATTGGGCAAAGAAAACACAATTAAACCCAACTTTTGAGCAGGACGGGAAAAGAAGAAAAATTCAACAGCACTGAGATTCCCAGCCAGTCTCCCAACGCTGGTACTGTTCCAGGACTTAAGTCGTTTAGCTTCTGCGATCTGACGAGGGCAGCACATTAAGCTTAGGTGGCCGTTACATAAACAAGCCCCAATAAACATAATTAAACGCTACTACCGTGTTGAGCAGAACGGAAAAGAGAAAAATGTCCAACGGCACACCGGGATTCCAGCCAGACTCCCACGCTGGGTACATTGCCAAGGTCCCTTAAGCAGTGTAGCATCTGCGATCTAACGAGGGCAGGCACATTAAGCTTTAGTAGAGTGCCGTTGACGATAAACAGCCCCAAGAAAACATCAATTGAAAACGCTACCTTGAGCAGGAACGGAAAGAGAAAGAATGTCAACGGCACCCGGGATTACCAGCCAGTCCCCCACGCTGTACTTGCCGGCCTTAAGCTTGGTATCATCTGCATCTGACGAGCGCAGGCACATTCAGATTAGAATGGCCATTGACGAGTAATTGGACAAGAAAAACATCAATTAAACGCAACCTTTTGAGCAGGACGAAAAGAGAAAAATGTCAACGGCACCCGGGAATTCCCAGCAGCTCTCCCATGCTGGTACTTGCCGGGCCTTAAGCTGTGTAGCATTTGCGATCTGACGAGGACAGGCACATTAAGCTTAGAGTGGCCGTTGACGGGGGGGGGGGGGGGGGGGGGGGAGTGGGGGGGGGGGGAGGGGAGGGGAGGGGGGGGGGGCAGCCCAAGAAAGCATCAATTAAAACGCTACCTTTGAGCAGACGAAAAGAAAATATGGTCAACGGCACCAGGGATTCCCAGCCAGTCTCCCACGCTGGTACTTGCCGGGCCTTAAGCTGTGTAGCAACTGCCATCTGACGAGGGCAGGCACATTCAGCTTAGAATGGCCGTTGACGAGTAATTGGACAAGAAAAACAATCCGATAAACGCAGCATTTTGAGCAGGACTGAAAGAGAACAATGTCAACAGCACCTGGGATTCCCACAAAAAGCCCCCCCCCCAGTTTTTCCTCTCCACTCTAGGTACTTGCAGGACTTAAGTCGTGAAGCATCTGTGATCTGACGAGGGCAGGCACATTCAGCTTAGAATGGCCGTTGACGAGTAATTGGACAAGAAAACATCAATTAAACGCAACTTTTGAGCAGGACGGAAAAGAGAAAAATGTCAACGGCACCCGGGATTCCCACCAGTCCTTCCACCGCTGTACTTGCCGGGCTCTTAAGCTTGTATAGCATCTGCGATCTGACGAGGGCAGGACACATTCACTTATATGGCCGTTGAACGATAATTGTACAAGAAAACCTCAAATAAAACGCAACATTAGAGCAGGACGGAAAAGAGAAAAATTGTCAACGGCACCCGAGATTCCCAGTCGCCAGTCCCACGCTGGTCACTTGGGGGAGGGGGGGGGGGGGGGGGGGGGGGGCCAGTACTTAAGGTCGTGTAGCAAATTCTGCGATCTGAAGAGGGCAGCCACATTCAGCTGTAGAATGGCCGTTGACGAGTAATTAGACAAGAAAACATCAATTAAACTAAACTTTTGAGCAGGACAGAAAAGACAAAAATGTCAACGGCCCCCAAGATTCCCAGCCAGTCTCCCACGCTGGTACTTGCCAGGCCTTAACAGTGGTAGCATCTGACAGAGTCTGACGAATGCAGCACATTAAGACTTAGAGTGCCTTGACATAAACAGCCCAAGAAACAATCAATTAGAACGCTACCTTTGAGGCAGGACGGAAAAGAGAAAAAAAATGTCAACGGCACCGGGATTCCAAACAGTGCTCCCACGCTGGAAACTATGCTAGGCCTTAAGCAGTGTAGCATCTGCGATCTGACGAGGGCAGGCACATTAAGCATTATAGTGGCCTGTTTTTGACGATAAACAGCCCAAGAATAACCTCAATTAAACGCTTAGCTAACCTTTGAGCAGACGGAAAAGAGAAAAATGTCAACCGGCACCTGGGATTCCCAGCCAGTCCCCCACGCAGTACTTTCCGTGGCCTTAAGCTTGTAGCATCTGCGATCTGACGAGGGCAGCACATTCACTTAGAATGGCCATGTCGAGTAATTGGACTAGAAAACGTCAATTAAACACAACTTTTGAGGCAGGACGGAAAAGATAAAATTCAAATCAACGGCACCGGGATCCCACCACTCTCCCACCTGGTAATTGCCGGGCCTTAAGCTGTGTAGCATCTGCGATCTGACGAGGGCAGGCACATTAAGCTTAGAGTGGCCGTTGACGATAAACAGCCCAAGAAAACATCAATTAAACGCTAACTTTGAGCAGGACGGAAAAGAGAAAAATGTCAACGGCACCCGGGATTCCCAGCGAGTCTCCCACACTGGAACTTGCCAGGCCTAAAGCTGTGTAGCATCTGCATCTGACCTGGCAGGCACATTAAGCTTAGAGTGGCCGTTGACGATAAACAGCCCAAGAAAACATCAATTAAACGCTAACTTTGAGCAGGACGGAAAAGAGAAAAATGTCAACGGCACCCGGGATTCCCAGCTAGTCTACCACGCTGGTACTTGCCGGGCCTTAAGCTGTGTAGCATCTGCGATCTGACGAGGGCAGGCACATTAAGCTTAGAATGGCCGTTGACGAGTAATTGGACAAGAAAACATCAATTAAACGCAACTTTTGAGCAGGACGGAAAAGAGAAAAATGTCAACGGGGACCCCGGGGTTCCCACCATTTCCCACCTGGTACTTTCCGGGCCTTAAATTGTACACTGCATCTACGAGGGCAGGGACTTCAGCTTAGAAAAGGCCTTACAAAAATTGGACAAGAAACATCAATTTAAAACGCAACTTTTGACAGGGGACAAAAAAAAAAATGTCAACGGCACCCGGATTCCCAGCCATCTCCCCCGCTGGTACTTGCCGCCCTTTAAATGTGTACACTGCGATCTGACAGGCAGGCAATTAAACTAGATGGCCCTTGACGAAAGGAAAAAAA